>OZ025184.1:2590000-2845000 GCA_964019065.1 Catostylus mosaicus | reverse complement strand
TGAATACCATTTATCTTGATAAGTGATAATAGAACTGATAGAAGAATATATAGATAGACCTATGAGGTGGCATCCTGATATGATAATTAATCATATGCAATATACTGTGTGAGTTATTGCTTTATAAACGACTTATTGAAGCAATCTGACGCATGGATGGCTCTGTTCGATAGGATTAGAGATCCTAGCTTTGTCTAAAATGTTGTCTTTCCACACAGAACTTGTAATAGCCAAGCCCAAGGCGTGATCAAATTTTCTGGGAGGGGGGCTAAATTCCAAAATTACTACAAAATGTGCTATTAGATATTATTTCTTTTGCCTTATCATTTTCTAAGCCCCCCCCTGTCCCTTCTGGCCACGGGCCTGGTGATAGCTCCGGAAAACAGGCTTCTCTTCAATCCTTTTATGTTCCCGAATAAACACTTCATGTCTATTTATCCTAAGAATGGTCTTCTGTTTACTTGGCCTTTATGTTTAGTTGTCTAGAATCCTGCCTTACTTGCAAATTTCCCTTTGGAGTAACTGTTTAGATTACGTTGGGCTGTTTTTCTCTACTGGACAATGAAACAAGCAATAAATGTTTAAGACTTGACCCTCACCCGCAGATCAGAGCTGAACGTGACATCCTAACTTTACTGTATTGGCATTTGACTGCAGATTACAACGCTCAAACATATGCGATAAAAGAGTTCAGTTTCAGTTTAAAAGCATTAGTTGCCTCCTGTTCTCGGTTTCATAGTTCGACTTCATGGTCTTGTTTTTTTACTTACTCATCTTGCTGGAACAGAGTTCATGTAGACATTATTTCATACACTGAATTATAAGATCTTAGTTACACAGCTACGGCTGTGTTTAAATTTGTACTAAAATGAGTATGAAAATGTACGTATATAGATGTTAGAAGCCTAGAACGTAAACAAGACACTTGGAAGAAATTGTTTGGTACTTCCCTTTGATCATCGCAATTGACAAGATCAAAGCGGTATATAAGATTAAAGATGCTGATAAGCCTATGATACTTATGGTCTCAAAGATCGTTAATTCTCGTATGTCGGTAAAAACTTCTAAATTAAATGTGCATGATTGATGGTGAATTGGAGAGATCTGCTGCATCTTGAGCCTGCCACCAAACAAGCTTGCGGAACATGAAAACGTGAAAGAGAAAACATCAATATGGTCATCCGCCCGAATCCGCATTCGCGCTCAGTCTTAATTAGCAGTCGGAAATTTCAATGCAAACCTGATCCAACTAATTAAGGCGCCCGACAAATGAAAAACGATTATGAATTTATAACATCTTAACATCTTGCTATATGCGAAATCCAAATTAACTCATGCCGATGGGTACAAGTTTATCTGCGGTGCTTTTGTGCATGACCAAGTAAACGTCACGAGCTCTGTACTAAACAAATTTTAATATCACATTTACTGAGAACTCAAGTTTTCATTTGAAAGTTCGGGTCACCTACATTCTGCTTTTGAATTCGGAGGGCACGCACACAACTCCCATCGGTGATGGCAAAATAGGAAAGCGGTTGTTTGAAAGATATCTAACGGTACTCTCATTTTACCTATGGTGCGCTGAAGAAAATCAGAGAGATCCTAATCCGCTGTATAAAAAGTTAATTAGCGGTGAAGGATTTCGTTATTTTTCTCTTTACGAATCTATATTTGAACCATTCCTAATCCTTGTCTTAAACAAGACCTAGAGTTCCGCTATTCCAATAGTTATCCACTTTAAAAATAAATTTATCATCAGATTACACTTTGCAATCTTAGCTTTGAAATCAGATGCAGCACGAGTTCTGTATCTGCGCCCTTCATCTCAAAATACGGAGCTGCTCTGTTTTCAATACTTGCAATAATTTCTCGCACAGATCGCATAAAAAAGGTGATTCATTTGAATTATGAGTGCACAAACAAGTTATCCATTACTTTCTATCAGAAAACCTTAATTTTTGTTTAATATTGGAGTTAGGCATAACTGGACGCTCTACTTTCTGATAAACAGTATGGCTGGAAGATTCTCTTTGAGCATGGAAAGGAGACAGGGAATCCGAAACTCCCCATTTTACGAATAAAACAAATGAGACAACTGCATAATATGGGTTATCTGTAATGATGCATTTCTCTAAGTTTCAAAATCTACTGATGTTTAAGGTTCCCAGAGGTCGTCAAGTCCTAGATATTTAATAACCCAACCTTTGTAAAACAGGAACAAGCAAAGCAACCTGATCTAAGTTATTGTTGAAAAGAGATTTGAAAGAAATTTTTCGAAGGGATTGGAGGAGCGATCGCCCACTGTTAAAGAAGTATGTTCAAAATGAAACTGCCACATGCAATGAGGAGCGCATTGAGTGAGAACATAGTGTAACTTGTCGATTCAGAGCCTGACCAAATGAAGAGGGCTGGCCCAATCAAGAGAGCTGGCCCAGATACCCGAGATGAATTTTTGATTGCGATTACACAAAGAAAACACAGCTTGCAGTTGACCTCTCATCCCTGTGCAGTAAGGTGCGCAATTATGACTTGGGAAAGCGCAGCCCTGTTTCCAACCCTACCCAATCGATTACATGACGAAAAAAGCGCTTCTCTGGCCCTCCTGACAGGGCATGCCTTTTTACGGTAATGTGGTATCTTGCCTACCCGGGCTGGCCTTGTCTGCATGTTATCGTACTCTCAAATCTTAATATGTTTCTCATTAACAACGAGAACTATCACGGGTAGGAGGGCAGCCCTTAAACAGCTACCAGTGTCTATAACGGTTGAAGCAAATGTCAAATTGTGATAAAAGGAACGGATGTATGGTATAACGCGGACATTCCTTTCAAGTTCAAAAGGCTAGAAACGGACTAAGTAAGCTTTCTATTTTTACGTCATTACCAGATTGAAAGTGGAGGATTGTTTGGTAACGGAAGATTTGACATCTCAACTATCTTAACCAAACTCTAATTACATTAGTATTGAAGAGGACAGTGGAGAGAGATTGGCCTAATCATTAGCAACAGATGTATGTACCGCATCAAAGCGGAACGTTCCGTCAGCTCAGGTTCTTGCCGAAAACACGAAATACAATCAATTACTACCAATCGCATTCGCTAAGATCTGAGAGACCACAAGACCATGAACAAGCCTTTATTAAAAGTTAAGGGTCTGCAAAAACTAGTAGATCGCAAAACTCTCTTTTTTCTCACTCAACTTTCCACTGCACAATTTTTTCCTTCTCTTTTCCTTGATTTATGTAACGTTCATTACAAGTAAATCAGAAAATAATGTCCAATAGAAAATACGCAACAATAAGAGAAATGCCACTATAAAGCTTTAACTTAAATGCAAGTGAGCAGCACCATACATTTTCAATTTGCTCAACTATGGAAATTTTGCGCATAATTCAATTTAAAAATAATCATTACCTTTTTAGAACGCAGTTTGCTTAGAGGTACATCAAACACTTTCCACAAGGCAAACATAAACCTGGTTCACTTTATAAAATATGTAAACACCTCTAATGGCATTTAGTGAATAACTCAATCGAGTGCCTTAATTGCTTACAAAGGATTCATTGAATCCTAAACGTGCTTAATGTTTGGTTGAGCCCAATTCTAAATGCTTAATTAGCTATTTGCTTATTAGAAAAATATTCTAGCCGATCCTTCTTAGCATGACATCAGCAAATTCTTCGATACTTAAATGCCCGACATGTATTTGTATTTTCCTTATGTATTCCTTTTTAGGATAATTCCATTCATTGATCGTAAAGCATTTCCTTTCGTCAAATGAAATGAAATACTAAGGATATGTCGTGTTACGTTTTTTGCTAATGTTAGGAACTATCCTCAATTTCGTCGGCAAGCGGTTTCTCAGATCTCTACCATTGATTGTTTGTGCGCAGAGGAGGTGCATATACGCTAGAGAAGGCTGAAGAAAATTTTACGCATCAATTCAAGGTTGAGTCGGAATTAGAAAAGAGAATCGTGCAGTCCAACAGTGAAGATTCATAATCGCAAGAATCATATACTATGGCGCTTCTTTAGTAAGACCATGGTACACTGAGGCAAAAAAGCTACGGCATTTTAAGAACACACATCCCCAAAGCGAGCTCAATGGGAGATGGAAATTGATACGGGATATGACAAGAGAAGTCGCGCTGTCATAAATAATAGGCTATTCTGGAAGCAAATAAATTGGTTTTCATACGTAAACACCTTCATACGAGATAAAAACTAAGCGAAAAGTTTCTAAGCTCCCCATCTGCGTTAAAAAAGTACTTTCAATCTGAGTAAGCCCTGAATTATATAACCAGACAAGCAGCAAGGAGTAAAGCTCGCTTTTGAAGTGAATTTCACCAAACGCTTTACAGAAACTGCTCTGAAAACATTTATAAAGAACTACCCCTGAATTAGGGCCATTTCTATTGGGGGTTTGGGGTGTCACCCCCCCCCCCCTCCTGCATAAGGCTCTTCGGCAAATCTTAGGCTGTAAGTTGTTGTTTTCGGCAAATTTAAAGGTTCTGTTATCCTGTTCATTCAATGTTATTTAGGTTTGCCTCGGCCAATTTCAAACAAAATTTAAATCTGTGGACAAAACCTATGGTGGGTCTAGGGCCACACTGTAAAGTCTAGGGCCACGCCCCCTGTGCTGTCGAATTCCTCATCTTAAATCCGTCCTAGTAACATTGGGTCGCGACGTCCCTGCCCTAAATCAACATAATATTACTTAAGTTGATAGCTACCCCAAGTTTTCTATGAAATAACCTGGTGTTCGTACCTGGCAAGGTCATGCCCTGAAGCCCTGTATGCTTTTAGTATAAATTGTTTCTTATAAGGAAACTTATAAATCGTAGGCGAATCTTGTGATGTACAAATTGGACTAAAAATAACTCGAAAGGCAGATTATTATGTTGCAATATTTTTCAAACATTATGATTACTCCCCTTGGCATTGTATTTAAAGTTCAAGGTAAACCATTCAAGGAAATAGAAATTGAATTACCTAAATCAGCGGATTCTCAATTAACATTTCAATTACACTAAACAAACAAAATTTATGGTCTCAAATTATAAACGCAAATAAGTGTCCTTAGAAATTCAGAAAATGTTGATATCCCCGGTCTACACGTTTTTTTTTATAAGAACACTTGGTTTGAGTTTCAGCCTGCCGTTTCTAATTTTTCCGTATATTTTCAGCCTAAGGTTTTTCTTATTTTGTTTCTTATTTTCGTTTACGAATTCCCTGAGCATAGTAGTGTCAAGACATAACACGTACTTGATAAAGTAATTAAGCCCGTGTTCACGTTTAATATCGGACGTTGTACGACGTAGATTGTTTTTTTCGCTTGTTAATGATATTTTATTTCTTGAGTTTTTTGAATCTAAGCCTGCCTTGTTTCTTAAGTTGTTCTTACTTTTTGGCCTATTCTCAGCCTGGTGTTTCTTATAAAGGTTGTTTTTATAAAAAAAAACGTGTACTCCCTCTTAAAGTTTCTTGATTTCTTGATCATTTTGGTTTCTTAGTAAAGATCTTTGGATTCGAAATAGTGAGTACAACAGTAGCTATCATTTTGAAATCCAAATTTGAACTAGACGATGACACAGTGGAATTTATGGGACATATGGATTTAATAAAGTATTGACCTCCTGACCCAAAATTTTCAGGAAACCCCTTAAATGAGAAAATTAATGTCCAAGTAGAAGACTAATTAAACATTATTGGACAAGAAAGGCTATAATTGAGCAGTTTTCCCAGGGAATTTCTAACGCCCCTGCACTACGCAAAGAGAGAATAATCCAATGGAAACTGTAACCTTTTTCATTTGAGAAGTGTAGCCTTGGAATGCATTTACATTCGAAATGGTGGCCTACGGCAGTTTCTTCAATAGCAAGGCCTTAGCTACGATGTGATCAGGGGTGTCCGACACCCACCAAGCAAAAAACTTCAGTGAAAAAACAAAAGTTTCAAAACTAAAGCGTTTTGAGCCATGAATTGGTATTTCATCAGCAAATTTTGCTAACTTGTTGTTTGTATAAATAAAATGAATGTTTGTACACCCATTTTGTCGTAAAATTCGTGCTGGACACCCCCTTACAATGTCGAGCTATTGACCTGGTTATTAGAGAAGCTTTGCTAGGATACCAGTAGTATACGTACATGGCCATCATCTAACTTCCAGGCCATGCTAGGGGTTGTTTCATCACTCAAATAAAAAGTCTTGAACGCAAATTTAGCTATGCATTATGTTAAGTCTGAGCTTAAAAGCTGTCTTCAAAGGAGTTTAAATGGAAGGCAGAGTATTCTTTGCTTATTACTTTTCTAATAAGTGTTTTGACCATTACCGCTTTCTGCACATGCTGCTCTTTTATTCGCTTATGCTTTGCTTAGGGCTAAGAGCTTAAACATCTAATTTTTAAGAGGATTCATTCTAACGGTCTAAGTACAAAGTGAAATACTCTTAGATCCAGACTTTGCAAAGCCGATAATGGTCGATCGTCGTGTGAGATCTATGCATATAAATTCAATGTTTTCATAGTGTAGATCTCAAGAGGGAGCAGTCTTGGAAGACGGGCTTCACAGCCTATGAGCTTTAGGGCTTTGCCAAGTTCTATAGACCGCTATGGATTATGTAGGCAAAAGGTGGTAGAGAATGGCCTATGTTTCGCAAAAACTTGTTGTGAATGAAGCCAATTTAACTCCAATACGAGGCCAGTGAAGTGCAGTAGAATTTTGAACTCTTATAATACAGTCTAGTGTGCTTTTTCGGTAGAAAGCCATGCTAACATTTACCTACAAAACATTCCTGCCTTCCCCCTCGCTCTCAATACTACATTTTAACGGAACTTGATAGTGAAGATGACTTAGATAGGACAAGGTATGATGAAGGCCCCAAATTGTAACCCAGCTTCAAAAACGTTAATCAGAATGAAGGAAATAGGAGACTTTCGAACCTACGTTAGCAAAGTCATTTGCTGTCAAATATTTGGTACAATCATTGCTAATGTAAAAGTGGTGTCTTAAAATTTTTCTCATAATCATAATCTACAAAGATTCTTTATTCTCAGCTAGACTTGATCTATTAACCTGATAAAGCCACAACCCTGACATTCGCTTAACATACGATTCAAAAGCCAGAGACGGTCTTTCTACTAATTTGTGATTTCCTATCAATTACTGCCATCAGACAAGAAGTGACCTGATAAAACTCTGGCCATATCCCTGACCAGAGCCGAATCAAGATAATGTTGCAAGACAAGATATGTCATTAACTTACGTTTGAATAAGACATTAATTACAGTTATATCCAAATTTTGAACAAGATTTATAGAAGGTTTTGTCTGCAGGTTTACAGGGGCAGCCAAGTTCTAGATAATTTCTGAACCTTCCATTGTACAGTAGGCACAAGCAGGCGAACCTGAACTGAAAAGTTACGCAAAAGAGAAATTTGCCAATAAGCTAAGATTTTGAAACAAACCTCTAAATAAAGGCTTGAATAGAACCCAATTTTATTTAAATAATCAAAAATAGGCAAAAACCTGTATTTGGGACAAGGTTAGCACACTTTTGAAAGAATTAGCCAAAATTTTACAACGAGAATGAATACTATGACCTCTAACCCCAAGTAAAAAGCCACCCCTGGTTTCCATGTCTAGTTTACCGAGACAGAATGTGAAACGGAGGCCATACTTATGGTCTTTAAAGTGGATAGAACTTTTATTATATGCAATACAAGAACAAAAAACCTCTTTTTAGATATATCTTTAAGTACATCAAGGGGGAATCAAGCATTGATGTCATCCTAAAGCTAGGACAGTGCTACTGCCTTAAACAGTGCTACTTATCCTTGGTTCTATAAACACAAGGTCATTTTTACGCCCCTTTTTTATATCATTTTTAAATATATGAAATTCAAAGCAGCACAGTATGCTTTATCATTTATATCTTCCAATTCAAGTCAGGGTTCAAAGTACAAATATGTTGAACGCGCAGAAAAAAGTTCGTGAAATGATTTAAACGAACTTTGCAAGGAATTTTTGGGAATCCGCTAATTTTTTAAAAGCTTGTGATGATTTTCACAACATTTACAGATTTCTTTTTGTCAAATGATTTGGTCTCATATTAAAATTGCCGCTGGATTAAATAGAATGGGGAGATCATGTATCCAGCATACCCTCTGACTATATCGTCAGAAATGCGAGAAGTTTTGCAAAAACTTTCATCCCAGCGTTCAAATCCATTTCGTTCCTCGTGCTAGCTACCCTATTGCTAAATCCATAAGAAATAGCGATTAACGTTAAAGAATTATTAGCTAAATATAAGATTAAGAAATTTTTCGAAATGCCACAGAGGGAGATAAGAACGTTTGTCACCACAAACGAAATTCAAGACCACGCGGCGGTCTATAAAAAAGTGTGAGGGGAAAAGCTGATCAATTTTGTTGAGTCCCGCGTACTACGCAGTAAACCATCAAAAGCATTCAGATTGTCAAAAAGAGAACGCGAGTACATTTCAAATCTGCAATTCCTCAACGTTTGTAGCTTTGTAGAAGCGATTTTATATCGAGTTTCAGCTAAGATTCATGACCGAAATACCTTATCTGAAATCAGAAGTTGAGGTTTGAAATAGCCTTTACAGTTTTTAAGTCTATTTGAATACAGTTTCTTCTGGAGTTTGATGGGAAAAAAGAACACTGTTAAAGTAAGTGTTTAAGTGATTTTTAAACCCATGATCAGATATTAAATTGAACCCATCCAGCCCAAATAATTTTAACGCAAGATCTCTTATAAGATACAGAATTTGAAAAGGTAAAGAGGTGGGGTGAGGATTAGGAGGTCACCAATTTCCAAAAGATGTCTTATGGTGATAAGTAGGAAAGACAGTAGAGTGAACATTAAAGAGCTGCAACAGATCTAGAACGTATTTGAATCTCCTTACTGAAGCTTAACTTTATAATGAAACTACAACTGATGTTTAAGAAGAGGGGCGCAACTTCTCAAATAACTGACGAGATTGGTCACAAAGATTGCATTTGATGCTTGGTGCCTGTTCTCCAAGCTGCAACAGAAGTATTATGTAACTAATTGAATAAGTTTAAGAAAAAAACTTACGGTCAATCGATCGATTGTTTGCATAGAAGACTTTCATGTTCCTCTCCAGAAAACCTTTACTTTTTAAGTAATTTCGCATGTCTTTTAGGTTTTCAAGATGTCTTTTTTGGTTTGTGTGGACATTCCATCCCCCTGAAACCAGAACACCATAGTCACATCTCTCACAAATGGAGAGAAATCTCAGAAATGGGTTGATGTAGGTACCTCTACTTTGACTGCTGCACCGTCCAGAATTGGAGCATTTGTCGTTATCTCTTCGTAACTTTCTTCCTGCAAGCTCTGGGCAGGCTGCGAATCCATGGAGCTTAGAGCGGCAGGTCAACCGTTGCGTTGTATTTATATCGCCCTGTGTATGCACAAGTGGGATGAAGTTGATCTCACATTTTCGCCTGCCTTTCCTTCCATGGCCAATTCTATTACGACAAGATCTAGTTTGTGCAATACTCATGCATTCACCATTGCCATTTCCTAGAACATAAGGTATAGTATGTGGAAATGGAGGTAAGATCCCAGCAAAAGTATTTGAAAATTTAAGCTAGTCACCAAGCTACACTTAGGTGCATAATACAGGCGGGCATTATCAGAAAAAGCCAAAAGAAATCGTCAATAACTTAATGGGAAATGTTTAAAGTTTCATGGTATTAAGCATAGTTACGGTTTTGGTGATGTCCGAGAGAAATTGAAGCAATTAAAAAATACAGAAATAATCTCCAATTTTCTCTTCTAGATTGCAGAACTTTTAGCAACTAGCTAACTGCAAAGCAAAGAGCATTTTTTTGAATGGGGTTCTCAAGGGCAATAAGGAAAGAGAATGCTCCAATAAAGAAATGAATTGTAACGCTGCTTATTTTAAACCCTTATCCTTTCCTGCTTAAGTTACCTTAAGACCTTTTTTATTGTGCTTAATCTTAATGAACTATCATGCAGTTTGCATGAAGTATGATAAATAAGGGCTTACAAATGTAACTGATATATTATTCTGCAAAGAAATATTATCTTTGGGTGAGCCTCAGCCACTACTTTTAATTCTAATGACACTGATTTTGTCATTCGACAATTTGTACCCCTTTCGGCTCCTTTCAGGTCGTTCAAATATCAGTCGACTCACACCCCAGCGAACTATGGTATCAATTAATACTAGATTTATGATTATTTACAGAATTTTTGCTTTGACATTTTTTCACGGCTCTTAGATCTAGTTAGCTATAGAAAAGGTGAAATCGCAGCTTTCAAAGAGAGCATAACAGGAATCTTTTGGACGCAAGTCCCTGATTAAACTGAATATAATTTCCTGTGACGTCAAGTGTTTATAGATCCCCCATTGCAATAGCCCTCATCGTCAATTTCGGCTTCTGTTTGGAAGATTCTCAAAATTTAAAGCTTAATTGACGAAGATTTCTGTAAAATGACTTGTTTTTCTACCATAGTCTAAATCTCATCCGAGGTACCGCGCTCCTCCCCCGATCGACTTCCGACATCCAAATACATGATTACTATTCATAAAGGCGTTATTTATAGTCACGACCACAACACTGGCCTCGATGTTGTTTCAATAACAAGATCAAACTCTTAGGACATTCATCAAAGACAAGTGAATACGTATAGCAATAGATTTCGGCAATTTTCATTTGAACGCTGATAAATTTCTCAATCGGAAAGAAACCTTAGCTCATTATCTGCATTAATTTATCATTATGATCTCCTTTACGTAAATGCGACGTTTTAAAACATCACGGCGTCCCTTTTCCGTATTCAAAACTTGTGATATATTTGCCATTCGGAACAGCTCATATTTTAATGCTTTTTCTATAGATAACCTGCAGCAGCAATTATCACACTGTCCTACTCTCCTGCTTAAGTCGTCAAAGCACAATAATATGCTCGCCTTGTTACGAGAAAACCTATTAGAAGTTTGAACAATAAATTATTGTAGAGGCAGACCTCCCCGAAAACCTCACCATTCAAGTAGAATTTTGATATCAACAGGGGCTCGATCTCTATCAGGAGTTTCAAATACTTTCCCACTAAATCAAACAATAAATGTGCCTACGGAATTATGATTCCAGTCATATATTAGCGCTAAAAGCAAGGATCAGTTTTAACGAGAGTAAAACTCATAAATTCGATCCATCATTTTTTACTATTTGACATGCGGTGAATCTATTTATGGCATTTTATGAAAGCATTTCCCTTCATAGCTAAATTAAAGAAATGGTTATAAATCAAACTCTACGCAGTTATTTGTCGACTATGTAAGAATTTTGAGGATTTGTCGCAACTTGCGACACTTTGCCTTGAGACCATAGCAGGTAGGAAACTGCTTAAATGCGAAATACTGCAATTCGCGGTAATTTGCACTTTATAAGAAACAAAAAATTGATTTTTATCAATCAGGATTCTTAACACATTTTCTATTTTCAGCACTCGCCTTTTTTTCTCAAAAAGTCTATTAGTTTAGCAACAATACTATCGTATGCAGTCCTGACTGGGGTGAAAAGTGAATTTAAAAGTTGACCGCTCTTAACACATGAAAAATAAGTTAACCTAAAAAAAGTTTAATAGGATGCAATCAAGTCGCAAAGACAGGATTATATGACAGTTACACAAATATTTCCTAAGTCGTAAGTTGTAAGCCTAGCTTTTAGCATCGAATTTTCATAATCTTACCTGTTACGAAGAAGCTTCCTTTTCTGCTACAGTCACGAGGAGTGTCCACGAATTGAATTAAAAATATGATAATTGTATGACCAAAGTGGGCATCTGGATAAGGGTCCACGACTATTACAGCATCGCTGCTTTTGAAGCTGCCTTTGACTTTTTCCACTAAAATAGTGGTCAGTGTTTCACCGTTCGGTTCTTTATCGGCCGTGTAAATGTTCATTTGGTCTCTTCTCCTTGATTTCAGCTCCGTACAGTTTTCTCCGTATTGCAGCCTTTTGCAAGGAGAGAACAGTAACAAATCCCAAGCCTTGGAGACACGTTTATTCCATGGGTCAACAGCTTTCACAGTAAAGCTATCTACAGGCGACAAATGGTCAGGAACGGCTTTGCCGTTCAGTTGTGACACGTATTGTGCAGTAATAAGACAAATAAGAGTTATCACGCAATTATCTCTTATAACCATGTTGCTTCTCGTAAAAGAGGAGATCTCTCGCAAAGAACAGTTTTACAGTACCTTCGCAACCTCGATGACAAGCTCCGTATATAGAAAGCTGCTTGTAACTGCCTCCTCTCCTTTTTATAGCCGATCTGGTGCGTAATCAGATGCGATTCATCTACCTTTCCCGCTCGGATTCGAGCTGTTCGTTTTCATTGGAAATTGCCGTTTAAAGCCGTTCAACCCACAGCGAGCCTTTCACTACGAAACAGTTTACGAACAATAGGGCAGTTAAGTTCATCCCAGCTAAACAATGCATATAAGAGCGCGGTGATTGGTTGTCGGCAACTTCTTCATCAATTCATCTGCTATTAATTATCTTTTTTGAAGAGATGGCATGTAGTTGAGAAGAGAACAAGACTGTAAAACGTGCTCACTCTACAATACAGCGGTTTCTGTTCGGACTATTTGTTTTCACGACATCCAAGCCCATGATAAACAAACCAACATTCTCATGGGTAGCAGCAGGTACCAACATTTTCGTAGGTTTATCTTCAAAAGCCAGCTACACTCAAGCTTCTTTCATGAAAAGCCCGAAAAAACCACTTGTAAGAAACTTATGAAGAATTAAAATCTTTGGAACAAGAACCTCAGTATTAAAGTTATTTACCATTGTTGTAAATATATTGTTTGGTAAAAGGTCATTAAAAATTACCCATAGCTTTTGGATTAGGTTTCACATTTTTGTAGTAAAGCGCCTTAAAAAGAACGCTCAGTCTGTGGTGGTAGACAGTTGGAGCAGTGGCGTAAAATAAATAGGTAGCAGGGATGCTAGAGCATATTTTGAGTGAGGGGGCGTGGAAGATTGGGCGTGGTCACTAAAGTTCATGCTGGTGCTCGTCAGAAGTCGATAAAAAGGGCAAGACATGCCCAAGCTTTGAGATCACATGTGCAATAGGCGTAGGTCATTTGTGTAGTGCAATTAGAAACATAAGCATTCAATATAACATAGCGGCAAAAAAGTGTGGGCGCTGCAGCCCCCTACTCGACTCATACTCAACTAATCCATTCAGCTAGATTCTGAACCTTGCACTCTGGTTAATATATAGATAAAAAACTTTAGCTAGAACATTTAGATAATCCACCATTTATGTAGAAACACAGTAGCTTGTTCTATATGGGTACATGCGGGTAGCATCAATGGGGGGGGGGGTTCTTAAAACTTTTTATTGATACGTTAATTTGTAACTTCACAGGCTGTGCTATACTTCAGTGGCTGAAAACCAGGTCATATACATAAGACTCTGCCCTAACTTCCTTCAAGAATAAACTCTCGGGAAATGCTAGAGACTGCTTAACAAGATTTATTATCTGAAAACGTTTAACAAAAGATTGCATAACAAATATAGTGTAACATAAATATATAGAAAAAAAAGGCTCAAATGATATTAAATGAGAGTTTTTATAACAGCATGTCTTAAGCAATTAAAAACATCCAGTAACTAATCATTTTTCATCAATTCTTATTCTGAAAATAATATTCTTGCCTCAAAGTAAAACAGGGAAAACTCTTCTCTACGGGTTGAATTTTCTGACAAGTGCATGATGAGGGGGGTTTGAGTCCTCTGAAGACCCCCATAATTTCTGCTACAATTTGATAGATACAAATATATAAAAAGAATCTCCTCAAAATAATTCTTGTATCAAGCATTCTATGAAAAATGATAGATCCATCCAACTTCTGTAGTTGAGTTATGCATAACGCTAATATTTTTGGTACTGAATTTGAGTGAATCCATTTTCCGAGATCCCAGATTTTTCCATCAATGGGCGTTTATCATCATGTGAATAGGCTCTCACTATCGCCATGGGGTAAGTATATATGGTATCTGAATTATACCCCATCTTGTACAACATGAAAATTATCACTACCTTTATTTGTCATGGTATGCTGCTGATGTGAATTTAGCTGATATTTCAGATTAATTCTATATAAGATTGCGAAATTTATATAAAATATAAAAATTAACAGGCATCCCACTTTGAAAGCTAGGAAACTTTCTGCTTAGCAGCATATTTTAGCACTAGTGTTTTCAAATATATAGATAGCATTGGTTTTAACGTCCTGCAAAGAATCAGTTTCATTGTGTCCCGTCAATTTAATTTTAAATTTACTGATTTTTATACACAAAACCCTATCGACTATTTCAAATAACAGCAAAACCATGGTACTCTAATGGTGTATTTGGGAGAATATACTATAGTACCATTTGTTTCAAACTTTTTTTTAATTATATAGTATAAATTTTACATGGGGGGTAATGGGAAAGGAGTCTAAAAGAGCATCCGATGCCATCGTTCTGACTATCATACTTTAGAATATGTTTTGCTGCAAATTATGAATGGAAACCAATTTTGTTTCTTCTTTTAACTACGCTGCAAATCCTGAAGCCACTCTTCAAGCCTACAAAATGCTAGAGACTACGTAAGCTTTGTCATTCTTCTGCACCTTCACACCATTCTATAAATGTCCCTTTCCAGGTAGCTCGAAAGGAAAGAAGGGTAAGGTAGCAGGAGCTTTTAAGAGAAGATACCTTTCTTTGTTACTTTTTACCATCCGAACAAGATTTAAACTTGAAATATTTCAGAGCAACCAACACTTATTAAGATGATGTATTAAACATGAGAAAAATTGAGGCAGTATTGAAAGACAAATGCTGTGACTCTGAAGATAAAAGGAATCGATTTTGAAAAAATTAAAGACTGTGTTCACTTCTTCATGTGCTTTATCGTATGTAAAAAAAAATATGTCAATGGTTTGATAAAGTATCGATTAAAAAATTACAGAAAACCTGCACCCCAGAGATTTAAAAATAATCGCAAATCGCATGAGAATTTTAGCGCAAACAAAAACGGAATCCCTCGAGGAAGAGCACGTAGATTTAACTTTCGAGTTCTACCTTACTGCATCAGACGGATTTCATGATAAAGTAAGATAAATTATAAGGTTTGGTTTATGGTGAAATTTTCGGCAATTGGTTTTTACAGCAATAGCCAGATTTTGACCCTACGTTTTTAACAATTAAACTTAGAAAATGAAAAGAGAAGAAACAGGAGCTGTGAGGTTGCAAATTATGTTAATTTCGCTGAAACTTTCAAGAAAAGCAGAAAGGTGAGTGAAATAAGTTTCTTTTATCCCCGCCTTTCTAATTCTCGCCCACGGTGTATTTGGTATTCAGGATATCCTTGCAAAATAACCGTAATAGGCAATGGCGGTAGTTAGTCATCAGCCGTTTTTTTATCTATCAAATAATTTTCAGAGTGTTCCTACAAATGGTTAGAAGTCCCGCGTCCCTTTCAGCTTCGCACCTCACAGCCGTGATTAACGAACTTATAACAGTAGCAACACCGGTGTTGTGTAGCCGGTTCCCTTTTCCCAATGTAATCGTGCTATTTCTGCGATCGGTTCCGAGAGCTTTGTCAAATCTACTTACAGCAGAACGGCCCATGACATGTTGCGGTGGCTGTTCGGGTGGTAAAAAGCTTGACGCCAAAACGAGGCGCCCGGTTCAGATAGAAAACCTTATTAGCGTCAAACAATCCGCAATATAGATAAGCGAGGATAAGAAGCACGGTAGCAGAGAAAAGCCAGTTGAACGGAGTAATGCTAAAGGGCGGCTTTTTCCCTTTTCGTTTCTACAATGCATCTATACAGAACCGAAGGTTAATCATTTTCTCTAGAAAACACATTCCTTTGAAATGCGGTGGAAAAAAGGAAGACTGACACTAAGGAATATGCAGTCCTTGTTTTTGCATTATTGCAAAGTTGCTTTTATCGGTTTTTAAAAACAAGGCTGTACAACATATTTCGTTTTATTAATGTGACGTACTTGCCTCTTCCACAAAGAATGTCGGGCTTTATGTGTGAGAGTTTTCATTGAGTTCCGAACATCCACGAGCTATTGAATAATTATTAATACCTTCATGAAATCTGTTGAACTAAATCCATTTTGTGCGGTATGTGCGTCTAAGCATAGCAATATGATAATGAAAATATGTACTGACGCAGGCCTAGATAAATGCACACCACCAGCGTTTTCCTATCCACGGAGAGAGGCCCCCGACAAAAGGGACGTCATTTAAGATGGGTTAGGGGTCGCTCACCCTCCCAATGATGAATTTATCATCTATTTGCACTACAAAAATAGGCGCTGAAAGACATGTTTTGCTAAAAGCTGGCCATTTCACAGCTTTAGCAGGGCAAGGATTGACTACTGCGGGGCAAAGTGTCATCACTTTCCCCATACGGAGCATTAAGTAACTCCCTTGTCCAACAAAGTAATCGGGAACAGATTGTTGCGTCTCAGCCTTACCCCTAAAATCTAAAAAACTTGTTTTTGCAGGCCCTAGAGCATAATTTTTGCAAAACTGAGGCTTTTGAGGGTAAGGAGTTACAATCCAATCTAGCTGTGTTAACACATCTATAATACCGCTCTCATTTGCCTTACATAACATTTTGCAGCATAAAAATTTATTGCAGATATTAGCCAAAATATACGCTGAGTTGTAAAAGTTCTCGTCAAAATTTTGAATCATTAACATTGTAGCCATCGTGACTAATTGAAAGTCCCCTTGGCGTATAATTCTGTAACACAGGCGAGTCAACCTATTGACCTACTCGGGTGAAATGGTGATTGCCGAACCTCTTAGCTATAGGAGAATGGGAGGGGGTAATAACCAAATATCAAGTAAAGTACCAATGATTTAACCAAAATATAAATTCTTTTGGTTGAATTGATGTGGGGGTGGACTGGCATTTCAGGAAAGTATTACAAGGGCAGCAGGCATAAAAATGATCAATAGATTCTAGGCACAAGCAAACCAGCCTGACCTAAATTAAACAATTCTTGGAGAAAGTAATTTGCAAATAAGCCGAGATTTTTGTGAGAAATCTCTGCATAAAAGTAATGATAAGTAATGATAACACAAAACAGAAAACCAGATTTTCAGGCATATTTTTAGTAACAAAAAGATGCGGAAAAAGTGTACAAAAATTCATGAACAGGCCTTAACTTAAACAAAAGTGTGAAAGTCTGAATTCAACAGTTGATCTGATAAAAAGTCAAGTAGAATTTCTAAATAAAATAAGGGTGAAGATTCTGAGTAGTCGCAAGCCCTGATCACCTCCGGTCAAAACGAGACAACACCAACACGAGACTCAACAACAACAGCATGGTAAAGTTCCAAGTCAATTTTTTTTTGCAAAAAGTAATTAATTACAACATACAGGACAAAAACTTGAAACGGTAACCTTGTTAAAATTTGTTTAAGCCCATGCATTCATATATCTCAAGCAAGCCACCGGTACATAAGACCAACAATACTCAAAAAAGTAAGTTCAGCTATATTGTTTATGACTGCACTCGTTTGAATTTGTTACATAAGGCCTAAAAGCAACACAGGACTTTCAACACAAAATATCTATCATTCTCTATTCCTATGGCTTCTTCTCAAAATCTTCAAACTTCATAAATGATAATGCTTGATGAATGAATGATAATTTTTTTGAAGAAGTAAGAAATATGCCGGTGAAAGATAATCCTTTGCTTGAAATGTCCTTTAACTAAACAGGCCACGCCTCCTTGATATCTATTTCCTTTTCGCAGTTACTTAGGGAACTGATCCAAGATATAATTAATAAATGTATTCAGGCTAAATGATAAAAAATTCTCAAGTTGTCCCAGGCTCAAAGGTCAATGTATTTTAAAAATTTGAAAGCATTAGAATATTCTAGGTCATCAGTTTCTGTATGAATAAGTTTTTACTTGAGCATAAAATCGATTTTATTCACCGATTTATGTGCCATTTGCCAAGGCTATGCCCCTGACATGTCCAGGATCTCAGAAATTGCACTTTTGTCATTGGAGAGCCAATACTTGAAACTAAGCCATGTACAAAATCTATCTATTCTTATCCTTGGCATCATCAGTCAAGTTCTTTAGCTTTTTTCAGTTTTTGAAAAAGCCAGGAACGTACATTAGGGGGGTATAGGGATGTCACACCCCCCTGGATTTTGTGAGTCCGTCCAAAAATGTAATATACATATATATTTGGTCTATGAACCTCACCATTAAGAAAAATACAATATAAATAAAACATAATAAGTTTTAAAAGCCAGTCAGGAACACATTAGAGGGAAAATTCACCTAATTGCCACTTTTATTTGTTACACCTAGTCAATCCCAAATAATGAAAGTCAGTTGAGCTAGAGTACATAGCCCCCAACAGCACCCCTGGGAATTGTTGGAGATATTTTTTCAGGCAAACTTCCATAGAAAAGAAAGATGGTTTTCAAGGAGAGCTTTGTATATTTTATTACTAATATTTTGCCTCATCATGCATGGCTTCTCAAGGCCAGTTTGCAGAGTATGGCCGATCTGGACAGTCCAACACCAAACCATAATAAATCTTAAGGTGTGCCACTACACTATGAATACCACTGTACAAACAAAAGAACTCCAAAATCTGAGGCGCGCCGAGGTGCGCTACCTTAGGCATTTAAGAAGTATCTCGGGTGCACCATTGCCATACTCTGCATTCTGGCTCCAGACTAGGTTCTACACATTAGTTTTCCTCGATACAAAAGACAGGAACACTGAATAGAGATTCTGTGACAGGGATTACAGGCAGCTGGAAGAATATGACCTAAGCCCTGGTATACAGGGATCTATTTACTGATGAGTGGTCTGGGGTATCACGTGATTACAAAATGATCTAGGATTATACGAATTGAAAAGCCAACATCCGGACTTGACTATCTTATTTGATACATACTATCCAATATCTATGTCGATATCAATTTTCTGAATTGGTCATCACTCATCACTTAATCTTCATCAGTTATTGAAACTTAATACACATCATTAAATGAAGAGGATAGTAATTGCTAGTTCTGAAACGTGACCTAAAACCCAGATTACTGCAAAATAGATTCGCCAGACATCATCTCCGTGTTGCCATTGTTCGCCCATGGAAGTATAAATACGTGGCCTGTGCAAGCTCGATATTTCCTTGATGTGAAGAATCCCCCAGCTCTGGTTTGAATTTCATTGATCACGTTCATAGTCACCACAGTGATAACCAGGAGCAGTTAAGTCCTAGTTATTTTCCAACTGTACCTTTATTCACCTTTGTTGGGTAGGCACAAGCAATCAACCTGATCTTAACAGTTGTTCAAAAGAGAAATCGGCAAATAAATCAACATTTTATTAACAACAAGTTAACAGAAAACCATTGCATGCGACATATACTTAGAGAAATCACAATTGTGTGTGCAACACTTGTGATGACGACGCTGAGTTGGCGCAGGACAGTGTCCCTTTGCAGAAAGTCCTGTTAATCGACAACACAGGATAGCTGAGATGCCGCAGGAGAGACTCGTTTCTTTACTGGCAGAGCCGATACCGTGTTGGCTCATCAGAACCGCCGATAAACCTAGGTTCAGCGCATGATGGCCTTTGACTCAAGTTGAACTCATCTGCCCTTTGACCGACCCCTTTGTCAGATC
The DNA here is from genome assembly GCA_964019065.1 of Catostylus mosaicus. Taxonomy (NCBI): domain Eukaryota; kingdom Metazoa; phylum Cnidaria; class Scyphozoa; order Rhizostomeae; family Catostylidae; genus Catostylus; species Catostylus mosaicus. The sequence continues at coordinate 2,825,239 of OZ025184.1, read as the reverse complement.
TTACTGTTGGTCCTTTTGGGTTTCTTGCAACCCTACTACCTGGAAACAACCAAGGGGTCGGTTTGGATGCCGATCATCCGTCCATGTAGCAGGCTGTACTTGGTTGCAATGTTACCTTTAGCAGGACCATCAAAGAAGAACTGACCTGATATTCAAATAGAAGTCAGTTCACGGAAAACAGAAAAACCTGTCTTTGGGAAACAACTAGTGAAGCTTGTAGATGAAACGCCAACAATTAGGACAACACTAAAATCTCTGCTCCTATAGGAAATGAACCTCCGTGGATACTGTAAAGCAACTCTCCATTATCCCAAGTGAATGCTTCCCCATTTCTTAAAATATTCTATTCACTCTTTGAAAAAAACGTAGCTTTTCAATCTGCCAATTCGCCCTCATTTTTTGAAATAGCGACGTATTGTGCTTGAAGCTTTCTCGTCCTTATGAAACTAAAGGTGCTACAAAAGAGTACGTTCAGACACTTGAGGGTGCCGTTCTCCCTCACAATTCCTTCACGATACATCTCAGATTCCATTTATTATTTTACAAGACACGAATAATTTGCTGATGACTTGATTCCTCAGTTCCCATGCAAGCCGAGAACTGGTTTCCTAGATTTTTAGTTAAAAATGAATTAGACTATCCTTGCAAAGTGTGCCATTATATATAATCGACGTTTTGGGGGTAGCTATTATGATTATAATGAAAACCAGTGTTTCCTAATGGCTCAATGTATTTCCCAATCAATGAATGATTTTGGATTTCATAGCTGAAATGATCCAGATATCGATCATGTTATTTAAGCATTGATCAATAGATGATACATCGACTTTCCATTTATATTCTACAACGTATCCAATATGCGGACATTGCGTTATTGTAGTCTTCCTCCTAATCCTGTAAATATTGGATTCTATGCATGCATATCGTTTTGATTGCAATTACTGCTATTCCCCGGCGTGGCCACACCCAGGTAAAAGTGTTAATATACTTGTCCGGGAAATCTCTGAGAAAGGGGTTAAATTTCTGCAAAATCCAAGGACATAGAAACCTGAAAAGGGGGTATTTTTAATATATCTCAAAATCTAGGAAAGGGGGTGCTTTGAAATGCTATAGCAGTAACCAGATAAATGGGTATTTCTCAGAGAAAAGGCTTGCTCAGTACCAAACATATTAGAGAAAAGGGTTTTTTAATACTTATAATCTGAGAGTAAAAGGTACCCCCACAAGCATTCTTTATTGACAACATTCTCTTCAGCAAGACATTTTTTAATAGTGCCTTTTTCCCAGTAGTAAGAAACAACACTGCAGAATTTCTCGTTTTAAGTTCGTACAACAATCTTTAAATTGATGAATTTTACATGCATCGCAGACCGTCCAATTCTTTCAGTTTTTTACTTTTTTGGGTCCTTTTTGCAAAATTTCGCTAGTTGTGAAAGTTTCTTGAAAATGCATTGCTTTTCATCAATAAATGTCAATTTAATATGTGTAATATAAAAATATTTATCAAAGATAAACAAAAAACGTATGCCAAACAGAAATTGCTTTAAGACTGGTATGTGCGCAACTTTGGGTTCTGGTCATATTGACGTCATTGTTTCATAGCAACTGAAGCTTAAAATGTTTGAAGTTATTCAAACCAGGCGTGTATCGAATTTGCAGAGAACATTTTCAAAGTAGTGGCGTAATTATAACATTTATCGGCATTCAACTTGACTCTTATTGTTTGTCATATTAATTTTGACTCTCATCTTCAGTCATAGTTACTTGGACTTGAGATGAGTCATAAAGCATTGTTATTGACCTGAATTGCCTCCTCTCAGGTTCCTAATAAATAGGGTCTAAATAAACGGGGGGAGGGGGTCGGAAATACTCTGAAATCTAAAAGGCGGGGGTCTTAAAAAACGGGGGGGTTGGAATTATCTTTAAAATCTAACAGACAGCTTTCGCATTGGAACAGAATATGTATAAAACGCATTCATTTGGTGACAGAAAAATTCTTTTCTCAACAAAGGTCCAGACCATCTTTAATTCCTTGAACATTCATAAGTGGGGGGGGGGGGGTCTTAATAAGCTTGGGGGGTCAGAAAAAACTGAAAAATTAATAAACGCCCCCCCCCCCGTTTTTTAGAAACCGAAGAGTACATACATAGGTTGCATTCTCAAAACCTTGTGGATTTAACCAATTGCAAAATAATATCGTTATTTCCGCTGAACAGTTGGTTCAATGACCTTTATTATGCAAAAATTAAGGTATTTCTTAGAAGGCAGTCTAATCTTTTCAATATCTGGACACCTACATCTAATCATTCGGCAAGATTTTTCGCTCGAACATAAGCAATTCCTCCACCCTCTTGCAATCTGAGCCGACGCAATTGATGTTTCTGTATCACTGTATAATAACCGGGGTGGGAAGGATTAAATAGATGATGATGCCTCAACCCCTTGCTCGCATTAGAAAAGAGCAGCAAAAGGCGCGGGCCTCTCTGACCTCCTCGCCATTGTTTACAGTCTAGTGTTTTACAGTACAGTACCATGCGATAGCGTACCTTAAGTGAATCGAGCCCTTGATGAGCATTAACTCGTTAAATATAATAAGAACGAAAACAGAAGAAGGGACAAAAAAGAGCAATGTGCAAAAGATATAAAAAACTATTCTCGATCTATATAAATCAACTCTCCAGCGGCTTGTAAAATACAATAAATGAATGCATAATTATATAACCAGGATTTGATTTGGGTGCTGGGTCTTTACCATTAAAATATCCATGGTATGAAATGTAGTTTATTTTCTCGCCAAATTTCACTTGATCACTGATGTCCTCAATCCAAGGGTCAACCTCTTGTCCATCGCACCAACCATCACGCCCATATAGCCATGTTCCGTGCTCGTTCGGTTCAACGCCTTCACGAACACGATCCGCGCATCCCGTCGGCGTTCCTGCGTTGCTGAAAACGCGAGTGTTTGTGTATTTCTTATTGACAACGAATGTATGCGATGTGACGCAGAACTCCGCGCAATTATTTTCATCACTTCCATGTCCGGTTATAACAGCGTAAACCTTAACTTTCTTAGCACTAGCCGGCACAATGAACTCCATAGGTTTGTACTTTTTGTTGTAACTCTTGTCAAATGTTCCGCCATTGAAAAGTTTCATAATTTTGTATGGTACCAATGTATCCGATGCTTTCGCTAAAATGACAAAGGTATTATATAATAATCAAATTATTTAAAGTTGGCGTTACATAGCTAGATGCAATAAAAGGGTTAAGCCTTAAACTGCCCAAGCTAATCAAAGCCAACTGTTAAAAATCAATATAAATACAATATATGCATAGTTAAAAAGATAAAAATAGGTTATAAAATACATGGCATAAAAAGATCTTAAAAACGAAGAAACATCTAAAAAGAGATCCGAACTGGTAATATTTATAAGAAACTGTCTTGATAAGTAACAATAGGTACGGTAGGTGATCTGGTAAATTTATCTTTCAAAGAGCGAAGCAGTTGAAAATGAGAAATGGTTGTTGCTGTAAAAGGGGTATGACCCTTTGGCAACTGAAATGGAAAGCTGGACCAAATCCTCTCCCAATAGTTCCAGTGTTTTGTGAAGGGGTGGCGGCTAATCCACGAGCCTATGAAACAGCCTCAGTTCTTTTCAGTGGTTAAGCTCTTCGTTTAATATTTCATTTTATTGCAATGTTTCTTTTGCGTTTTATTCCTTCGATGGCGCACCCAAGTTGATTCTGAAATGCCTAAGAAAGCGCACCTGGGTGCCCCTCGGATTTAGAAGATTTTATGTCTGTGCAGTGGTACCCAAAGTGTAGTCGCGCACCTTACGATTCTGGTACGGTTTTAGCGCACTCGTACCTGAGGTGCGGGAATGTTGGTGCACCCAAGATTTTGTCAAGATCGGCCATTCTCTGTAAGCTGGGATAATTGTAATTGTCACACATTGTGGGAACCCCCGGATTTGATGTCCTTTCCTGTGATGTGTAGCGCAGTAGTTGCATTTTCTACAAAAACAGAGTAGTGCGAACGTTCGATATGTTGGAGCACCCCCATCGTTCTAGCCCCCCCCCCCCCATACTGTAATATTATCATGTTATTATGGCTAATTACAGTTATGTTCTCCTCGAAATGCACCTTGACTTATGGTTTTTAGAGTAACTATATGTTTGAATGAATAGGCGATTAGGTGTTTGGGCTGTTTTCATTGACCAAAATTTGCCGAAAAGGCACGCCTTCTGCAGTGATTGTAATACTTGACTGTGCATGTATTGATTTTTTACTGTTCGTTATAAACTTTTGAAAAGGCTTTGAGATGGGTCCTCAATTGATCTTCGTGTAACCGAATTGTTAGGCACGTCACGAGCCCTGCTTGTTGCCTAAATACGATATTAGAACCTTGAATTAAATCTCCTTGTTTACAGATTCAAGCGATGGCTTTTCAAGGCTTTACTATTCTTAATACTATTCCGAAAATGATATTGTTTGATAACAAGATGATGCTTGGTTTCGCTAAGTTGAAGTATTAGTCTGGAATGAATGAATGAATAGATGTGTTAAAACCAAAACATTTATTGAGCATTTTGTATCAAAGTCGATTCTCTTCCACAAAGGCTTCCATGTGATGATAATTGTACATACTATATTCTAAGAAATCAAGAGAAAGCACCGCTGCTTAAAAGAGCTCTTGAAGTAACTTCTAAGTCGGAGTTAAACGCCCATCACCGTTTAAATCGGATTTTATTCCATTTGCCTTACATATTTAAATCTCAAGCCTAAGTCCAAGTTTATATGTTTAAATTGAAGTGAAAAGCCAATGAAAATAGTACAAGAAATTTTAAAACGTCTCTATTTTTCGTCGTCCTTGCATCAGCCTTATATCAAGACTGCGTTTTCCAAGAACTGAATCTATTCTCGAACTCGACCACTATTTCTGCGTCCTAATTGTTATGGTTTGCTAACAGTTTAAATGGCATTAATTGGTAATCTTAAGTAGCTACTCACAGATTTTAGTAGAAAAACAAATAAGCAAAAACCCGAAAAACAAAAACTGATAATATAGGAAGTAGAAGAGTACCTAAATAGATCTTATGTACTTTTGAACTTATGACCTTAAGACATTATGAACTTGCATACTTATAAACTAACGGTCTTATTCACTTGCGATCTCATGAACTTACAAACTTGAGATCCTATGACTTATGAACTAACGAATTTATGAAGTTATAAACTTATGAAGTGAAGATCTTATGGAATCACTTACTTATTAACTAACGGTTTTATTCATTTACGATCTAATGAACTTCTGAACTTCTGAACTAATAGACTCAGATCTTTTGAACCAACGAACGTATACACTTACGGTTTTACAAACTTATGTTAACGATAAAATCTAATTAAATCAACTTATCAACGTATCAACTTATAACTTGAAACCTCATGAACTTACCAAATTATGAACTTATAAACTTACTATCTTTCTGAAGTATAAACGGGACCCAAAAGTCGGTTTTTAAACCTTGATAATATTTTCAAAACTCCATGAAGCTCTCTAAAGCACATTTATATATTTCAAATTTTTATCAGTCATTAATTGTTTAACTGGGAGTTTGTGAATAAATTCTGTAGCCAAGTTTATCACTTGCCCCCTGCACGAATAAAAACAGTTTATTCGATTTAAATGTGCCAAGGCCAAAAAACACTAGTAACATTGTGTGGCGTCGATTTTTGAATTTAATTATCATTCAAGATTAATTATTCGATTCAGTGCTACACTTACCCTCTGGAATCTTCTCTGATAGTTGAATTCGTAATGCTGGTTTCCAGGCCATTGCCCATGGAACAGTTTTCATGGTAAAAGTGCAATTTGTTGATGTTATCATTGGAATTAATGCTTTCACTGGCGTCAACCAACGACCGATTCTCCTAAAACGAAATTAAAACTCATTTCTTATAATTCCCACAGCTTCGAGTAACTGTTCATATTAAAATAACTTATATTGAATAAGCATAAGGCCATTTCTAAACTGGGCTTTGGGGCTCAACAGCAGGACCCCAGGTTTACGATTTAAAGCCCTGTTACACTGTTGCGCGCGCGTTGCAAGACAAGTTACTTCCTTTTTGTATACTAATATGGAATAAGGCTCGCAACTTTCATGCATTTGCGTTGCGAGACAAGTTGCTGAGAAAATTGCACAGTGCAACAGGGTCTCTATGGCTACTCAAAAGCAAATATTGGATATCAAATGAACTTTCCGCATACTCTTTTGAATATAGTCCCGTAAGAATTGCGATGAAAGTTGCTGAGGGGTGATACACTGTGCAAAAGCGTTGCGACCTGAGTTTGATTTCGTGGAATGCTGTGTAAAGCAAAGAATTGCGAGACACCCCCCTGTTACGCGATGCGCTTCGAGGAAACTTGCTGAGAGAACTGCACAAGGGAACAGGGCCTTTACTAGAAGGGTTATATTTGTTGAAAAGGAGCATTGCGTTTAGTGCTAAATGTAGATTCTATGCCGGTTAAAGTTTTCGACAATTATTTGCTTTTTATTTAGGTTGACAAAGCAGAATTCAAAACGTTTCGGGGACCAGGGCCACACAGTTTTTTTGTTACTTCCAAATTGTATACTGAAACCCACCTGCAATTAGACACACAATTTATTTTCTTCGCTTCCCTGCTTTGTGTACAAGCTTAACAAATATAAAAAGATAAAGCTTTACCTTCTAAATGGAGTTACCCATCGACCAAGTTCTTCGCCAGCGAATTTTCCGGCGCCACAGTCAAGAAACAGTTGTACGGTGTGGTCCCAATGTGGACACGAATAGTCTGTATCTCCAGGGCAACTGAGTGACATATCCAAATACACTTCGCTGTACTTTTGCAGCTCTAAAAGATGAACAAGCTTATCGCTTAGTGCTAATCGATAAGAGAAGCAATAAAAGTATTCAAAGGTACGGGATATATCCAAAGAATTAAACCTTTCAAACCCGTATTTATTTCATTCAACATCTTTGATTCAACTGTTAATAACACTACAAGTCTCCGCTTTTCAGGGGAAAGCATAGTCAGATTAATTATTTTAACAAATTGACATGAACTGTCATTTTCTTGTTAGCCTGAGAAGAAATGATACTTTTTTCGCTTTTCCTCTTTGATTTTGTTGATGAAACTACTTATTGTCTTATAGTTTTTTCGAATATCTCTAATGGTTTATAAACTTCTGTCTTGAAAGAACGTTGATTAAGCTACACCCTAGCAAGTTAAATACAAATTTTATACAATCAAGCCTCAAAATGTACGAATAATTACGAGCAGCGACCTTGAGCCTTTATTTTACAGGTCCTTATTTATAAAAAGTGTTTTCGACCAAAGCATTAATGATAACTGAAGAAAATCCTAGCTAAATTGCACCATATATCGTTTAGCATAGAGCGTTTATCTGCCGACACTGTTCAGAGTATCAAAACGATAATTCAGCTTTCTCGTGTTAAGTGCAAAGTTTTTATAGCATTACAAAGCTATTATTTAAAACCAAATACCTTCTAAGCTTGGCATCTTTATGCTTTTTACAACACCTATTTTTCCTTGCATTATGGTGTGGTTAAAAACATTGATTGTTTTCTCCATTTTTGATATTTTCGTTAACAGCTCCGTCATGTAATTCATCCTGGAATTAAATACATTGCGAGCATTATAAAACAAGCAACTTTTAAGTCGATTTTTCGTGCCCTCAATGAAGCCAGATATTGCGAGACACGATGAGGCACGCGAGATATTAGTTGGAAAGCAAAGTCTTACGATAAATCTCAGAGCAAGGACGACCACAAAAAAGATCATCATTTGTGTTCATTTTCATGAATGCAGGGCCGTCGAGAGCCAGTGCGGGACCTGGGGTATTTCATTGCATCGGGTCCAGTGAGCAAGCAGTAGCAAATTAAATACTTAGGCTTTTTTCTGAGGGCCGGAGAGCAATTGCCTGTTAATACAGATCCGAACATTATTCTCACCATGTTTCCTTTTTTATTCTTTCAAACGAACCTCTTCTAGTTGAGGATGGTAAATAAAATAAAAATAGAAACTCTCTGGCATCGAATGTTTGATTTCCAAACTTAACCGAGTTTGAGAAAAGCTCAACTAAAAACGTGTGGAGCGGAAAATACACTTATTTTGCATTCCTGTAAAAATCAATGTAGAGTCATAGAAAGATGACATGACACCGCTATTGGTCATGTAGCAAAGTGAGTCTCATATGTTGGTAACTTAAACTATAGTATCTAAGGAAATAACGAGCCATGAAATATGGAGGAGGGAGAGGAGCTTTTCTGCCAATTGTTGGTCAGCGGGCAGCTGAAGCTTTTTACAAGCCCTCGTATTTGATTACTTCATTTGTTAATCGATAGAATGCTCATAAATCTAACTGGGCTTATTTTGGGTGTTCCCCGACGAGAAACATCGGCAACTAGAGGTTTAAGGGCCCATTAAACGTACTAAGAAGAAGTTATCATTATTTTTAATAATTATTAGAGCTAAAATTAGAGAACAACTACTCTTTTATCGTAACCACATGCAGTTGGAAAAGATATAAAGTCATCGCGTCTGAACTGCATATGGCACATACCTATTCTATTGAAGTATCCACAATTTAAGCTGAAGTAAACTTCAAGAATAGAATCAAAGACTGTCACACTAGATGCCAGACCTCAGACAAGACGTCAAGGCAAAAAGAGTTCAATGAAATGCCAATGTAAAAACATATACTTACCATTCTGCCTGATATGTCAAGAACCTCATCGAAGGATAAAGCAGCCAGCCGACCTCTTGCAATTTTCCTTGCGCATCAATAGCGAGAAAGAAGTTTCTAGTGGGTGTGTGTTGGAATCGAGCATACACCGTTTTACCCGATTTTAACAACGTCAAGAGCTTCTGTCCCATCTCGTACGAGATCATGGTACCAGGTATTTTCAAATCTACTGCGCATTCCTCCTTCACACAGGTCATATCCGTTAACGGCTCCTTCTCATCTGTGTAAACAATGACGCCTATAGCTTTGGCTTTGACTGCTGTTTGCATCTAGGATAGATAGAAATCATTCGCATTGTAACGCCTCTCTGAAACGCCCCTTCTTTTTGATGCACTCTCTATTGAATGAATTGAAGGTTTGAAATGGAGATTAAAGTATGCAATCGAGATAAGTTGTACGCTTTCCGTTTTTTTAATACGTTTTTAATTTGAAGGAAACTCTCGACCCTACTTTTCGATGTTTGAATGCTAGTGGTATCCATTAAATATAAAGTACAATAGGACTTCGTAATTTATGGAGCAAATGGGGTTTTTGATATTTCATCGATCCAAAGAATATTTGTGAGACTAACTTGCGATAAAGAACGCTACCAGTATTCATGAAAGAAAAGTACTACTGGACTCTGTGATCAAAGGAGTGAATGGAGATTGAGTCCTTTGTTGCCTATGTAATCCATACGTAACTCTTTCTTTTTAGAGCTGTTCAACGTTCCTCCTCATTCCTGAATAGTAATGATTTTACCAGCGCCCTTGGAATTAAAATAGCTTGCCGTAACAGCATCTCATTATGCAACGAAAATGCCTGCTTTCGAACGACTAAGCAGTGAAAACAGCAGTAGCATTTAAGTTGTATTCCATGACTCTACCTTTTTTTCAGTAGGCACCAAAAGACCAACCTTATGTAAACAGTTATTAGTAAGAGATGCAATAAGTAAACACAAAACCAGTTTAAGACAAAAATTAAAGAAATGCAGAAAACCTGGTTTTGGGACATTCCTAATAGGAGAGGAAAGCCAACAATTATGACAATGATGGCGCCAACAATTATGAAAATATATAGCCATGGACGAGAATAGAATGGTTCTTTTTCACACCGTTTTGATAAACCCCTCTTCAATTAAAACAGAAGTAAACATGTCTTATGTTGGTAGACGGTATATTTGTTAGCTTGAGCTGACTCTAATGGTTTCCAGAGCCAAAGCATCAGCTTATTCTCGGAGGAAGGGATGTTGCGGAGGAGAAGGAACAAAATGAACATTCCCCCCCCCTTCCTTCTCCGTAGTACCACTTCTCCAAGACTGCTACTGTTACATTGGTACCTACGATAGTAGCTCCCACGTAGCGCAGGTCTTTTGCATATCTAAGGCCGACGCACTGAAAGCGGTGTTTAGAAATCAATGCCATGTTATCTTATCCCAAACAACATTTGATAATTCTCTCTCAAACCACTGATAAATTTTGGGTTTGACTCTCACCTCAACCCTAAATCGAATTCATATCGTATTCGAATCCTAATTGTAACAATTTCTAAGGTAAAAGAACCAGGCCTTACAACTATCTATTTAAAACATACAAAAAACCTATTATGGTTATAAGTACTTCCTAAAACCTTGTTTAATAATTGTGCTTCTATAATTCGTCAGCCTTTGTTACTCTTTTTATTAGATTGTTTATTAAATTTTTATTAAATTGCTAAACCTTTTTAAGTATCTTTAGAGCTCCAAACTTATTGGTGTTTCTTGCAAATTTCGTTAGTTTTGTTGTTTGGCTGCATTATATTTTTTGGTGAAATTTGAAATCTCTTCTAGTCCAATATGTCCCATAACGTCTATAAAAAGCTTTTACTAATATTTACCTTTCCGAAGAATGAGCATTTGCCTTGTCTGCTCACAACAATAATGTTGTTAGTTGCGGAAATTTCTTCCTTCAAAGAGCAACCATCGCCATATTCAACTAATTTGGTTTTTGGGTGTTTTGCTTTCAACGTGTATGGAGAAGGTAGCCAGTCATAACGAGCATCAAGTCTTTTGGCAACGAATAAGACATCTCCATCTGCAAAAGAACGAAATTCTAGATTAAAACCTGGGTTTGTTTATGGGTGTCACTTCATGCTCCGTGTTGTGAGGGTGATGGCCCTTGTGCCATACAAGTCACTCTTCCAAAACAGGAAAAAGTACCCATTTTGTAGCTTAACGTTTCCAGTTGCGCCTATTTTTGCCCTGCAAGAAGGCGATGTTTTCATAGTTCAGAGGGGGGGGGGGGCTCATTTCAGAGCCATAGCCAAACTCCCCTCAAGTAATGCCACTGTGTTTATTGGCAATTTCATTTTATTCTCTAGGGATGCCGTCAAGGTTGATTACATATCATCTTAATACCAACGAAAGTTCGAGGCATGGAATGAATTGCAAAACAATCGATCATTTCTTTGCATGAGGATGTAATCGTACCCTGGGCACCAGATCCACTGAGAGGGAACGCATGGATCTGCGGAGGCGATGTGGGATCTGGTAATGAAATCAATGGTTTTTCTATTCTTGGAATAACCTCGGGATGTGTTCCTGAATCAGTAAAGATAGTCATTCACCTGCTTTGCCTTCGAATGATATTTGGTCTAGCCCGCAGCCGTGCCCAGAGCAATACCATCTTGACGTCACCAGGGGTATCCAATTGCCGAACTGATGTACAGGTATGGTAATAAAGTGAAGCCTCTTTAACCACGACTCCAGGAAATCTTGTTTCTTTTCATCTAGCACTTCGACTTGCGTTCTGCTTGAGGCAATATCAGTGAATTCATCGTAAGCTGGTTTTTCAATCAAGATATCTTCTGCATCTGTGTCGCTATCGCTCTCCGTACTCCTGAAGGAAGGCAGTTTGTATTTCCTTGCAATCATGGCCCGAACGGAGTGCTTCCATTTTGATGCCTTAGCAAGATCTTCTTCGAACATTTCTTCGTCTGTAACTGAACGGCGTTCAATGCCTCTGTATGGTTTAGGAAATTGGGAAACGCCTTTTCTGTGTGGAAAATTGAAACAATTAATCATTGTTAAATCTTAACTAATAAATTCTGGGGAAAAAAATAACATTAAATATTCTTCCTTCGTCCTCCGTCAGTAGCACAGGCATGGAGGGGTATAACAGGTTGGAAATATATGATGGTATCCTGTTATCTTGAGTAGTTCAGTACTTGTACGAGCGAGAGCTGAAGCAAGGACGTGCTACTCGATTGGAGATAAAACACTGACTGATCCACAAAACGATTTACAAAAGGAATATACAATAGTCAAATAAACATAATTAGCATAAATTAGTATAATGAAGATAAGTGTCCAGTTCTATTACAGGGGCAAGAAGGGGCGTCCGCTCTCCAATTGCAAAACCTGCTGTATTTGAGATGAGGACAAATCTGCAAGGTTCTAAAATATTCTCACAGGCGACCCACAGGACCCTTATCATCAGGGATGGCGCCAGAGGGGGGTGGGGGCAGGCAGTGGAGGCTGTAGCCCCCTCGTCGGGGAATGTTAGCCCCCCCCCCCCACCGTCGGGGAGAAAAATTTCGGTCTGTCGGGGAATTTTCGACGAAAATTGTGTTCAAATGCATAGAAAGGTACCCTTTATTCTGATATTTAGCCCCCCTGTTGGGCAAATCCTAGCGCCACCCCTGCTTATCATCTTTTTGCTTTGTTTGCACTCTTCCCCCTCCCCCTCTGTCCCTCGTTGCGATTCAGAGTATAATTCAAGTAAATTATGGGTATCTAATTCATCAAATCTTACCTCAGAAACCGCTTTTGTCCAATGTCATCTTCTTTTTCAGAATACCTGATTGAATGAGGGAGACATTTCAGATGAAAATTCGTTGCATAGTAGAGGATCAGAGCATCCGCTATAGGTTTGTGTAATAATGTTTCTTATTTTTTTTGCTGTTATTTTGTTAATCTATATGTATTACTGTGTCTGATGATCGTCCCCAATATTGTGCTGATTGTAGCCAATAAAATTTGTCTAGAGTTACACGGCATCAGTATTTATTGTTAATTTAAACTTGTCTTTGAGAGATACACCATGTATAAAGCGAAATATTCATTTCCTTGTGTAAGATATATAAGCTTGCTATTTCGAAAAACGTGGATCTGCAAACCCGGGAATAATGCGAAAAGGGTTGAGCGCAAGATTATTAAGGTTATAATGCGCAGCACTCTTCTTTTAAAAGGATACTTAAATTTGTGCTGTGCCTCAATATTCTTAATTTTTTGCTATTTTGGGCCTCGGATTATTCTTAAATTATTCTTGAAGCGGCAGAAAATACGGATAGGGCAATAAATTGTTATTATTATCATCAATGCCAAAAACGCAAACCTATTAAAAATATGGTGGCCAACAGAACACGTCATCAAAATAAAGTCGAAAATACTAGACTTACAGAATATCAAAGAAGATGGAGTAAAGAAGTACGAGTAATTAAATGTCATAAAAAATTCAGAAGTAAAAAAACACCCGCTAAAAAAATTGTTTCACAACATCTTCAGCCTGACAATATTCTTAAAATATTCTTAAATTTCACCAATTTTGAGCCTCATTATTCTTATAAAATTTATTCTTATAAAAAAAAGTGTATACCAAGAATGGCAGGCGATTTACAGCCTAGTTTTTGGAATTTCATAACGTTCAGGAACGCCAAGAGTCTTTTACGCAAGGGAATGGGCAATGGAAATTAAGGGTGAGAGAGGGAGTGACTCCACCAGTAAAATTACCTTTCTGTTCCCGTAGCTGTTTATTAAAATCGGTCTGGGAGGTAGCAAAAATGGGGTAGAACACAGAAATGGGGTAGGGTTTTCATAGAAAGGTTTTCATATTTAAGCAAAAATGCTATGTCAAGAAAGTCAATTATGAAGCAAAGATGTTTTAAAAAAAATCAGCCTTATTAGCCCTTTCATCCCTGGAGGGACCATATGGACCTATGATTATCAGCAAGAATTCTTAATAGAGGGCAAATGCAGACAATGTGTTGATTCGTCTGTAGCTTTACATTAATAGGGTTTCTTTGCTCCACCATCATTAATCATAGTACCCCTAGCACAATGAACGAACGCATCAGTGGCTAACGTGCAACTGTATTAACACAAGGGGTGAAAGGTTTAAAACTAATGTCTTGCATGTTTACGAGGTTTCCTCAGCACAGAAGTGGGAACACTTCATTGTTATCACCATGGATTTTGCCTGCATCATAACTGTGACAAAAATCAGTTGCACTTTCTAAAGCAAAGTAGGATAAAGATGAGGTGTTTTTCATGTTGTCCTTTGGTGGGGTAAAAATATGATTTAAGAATAGTAGGGTTAATTTAGGGTACATAAACTTTCTCTCTGGCTCACACCCCGGCCTTAAATGATGGTCGCTTCCTAACTCACAACAATAACAAACAACGGTTCTACATACTTCCGTGTCTTCCCATTCAGTGAAGAGTAACGTTTGTTTATTACTCTCTTGAATCTTCCTTTCATCCATTCTGCAACTTTTTTGGTATCTTGCAACGATGTAAAGAACACATACTGAGTATTGTTAGGGGAGTGCTGCAAAAGTTCAGCTATTGAATCATCATCGTTCCACAAGGCTTCAAGAAAACCCGATCTGCCATTAAACTCGTGAAATATTATCGGTGGCTTGATATTAGTGTTATTTAATGCTTTGTATACAAGCGGGTCGGACAACGTTGGCAAGATGAAAGATGGAGCACTGTCACCCGGATTGTACTCGCAATTTGCGCGATTAAACGCGAGAGCAAACACAGTGAATATCACCAAATTCATGTTAGCTTCGTCCTCTTGCAGCGTATCTTGTTGTTATCTAAGCACTGACTTTATTCTTGCTGTCAACCCATTCACGTTTGGACATGCAAAATGAAACGGAAACACGTGAATCGAAAGACAGGCGTATAATAGATCGTATTAAACCAAAACGGATGTTTTTCGCTTGTATTCCATTTGCGTTGCTTAATGGTACGGTTGATTATTGCAATACAAAGTGTCAACAGCGTGTAATACACTAACAAGCACTTAGGCCGAAAATCTGCTAATACTTAACCTGTTGATCTGTACACAGAATGCTTGCATTGAGATTTGAAGCTTGTCTGCTGGTATTCAACCATTCATGCTGCGGCCGCCTGACGCTCCTTTTCAACACCTGTTCAATACGTAACACCTGTTACGCATGTTTCTCATATCGATAAAACGCAGCGAAGGAGCATTTACCTATCATTAAAAGTTTCCCAACGTGTAATCAAGCGTGCACTCCAAATCATATGTCGGTACCCCCAATTGAATACCATTTACAGCCGAGGGGCATTTCACTCCAAAAGATCTTGCCCACCTGAGGCAAAAAATCCTTTTGTTTCTGACAAAAAACCATCAATATCCTCAAAAATCTTTTTATTCTCGATGAATCTCGTACGCTTTTTTGCCAGAATGCAGAGTATGGCAATGGCGCACCCAAGATTATTCTTAAATGCCTAAGAAAGCGCACCTGGGCGCCCCTCAGATTTTCAAGATTTTATGTTTGTGTAGTGTAGCGGCACACCTTACGATTTTGGTACGGTTTTAACGCACCCGCAACTGAGGTGCGGGATTGTTAGCGCACCCAAGATCTTGTCAAGATTTGC
This sequence comes from Catostylus mosaicus, assembly GCA_964019065.1. Classification (NCBI taxonomy): domain Eukaryota; kingdom Metazoa; phylum Cnidaria; class Scyphozoa; order Rhizostomeae; family Catostylidae; genus Catostylus; species Catostylus mosaicus. The sequence goes on along the minus strand of OZ025184.1, from coordinate 2,809,782 downwards.
CATACTCTGCAATCTGGCAGTTTTTAGAAGAAGTGAAATGCCCCTCGTTACAGCTTATAGTGAGACCTACAAGTCGGACACATGCCCTGCGAAAATGGCCAATCATGGCCGCGAGCAAAACTGCTAAAAAACCAGCCCCCCTCCCCCAACCAATGTTGACCGAAACAATTTCAAATACCCCTGATATCAACATTGAGACAGGGGTGAGGGGGTCAGATGTCTCATTATGCTGTGGCCATGATTGTAGTATAATTTGCAGTCGTTTTGTGTTATCATTAAGACATCCGCATTTCTAAATTCTGCACTTAGGTTTTGCGACAGCACTGATTTGTATGTAATCTCAGTTTGGCAATCTAATAAGTTTTGCAAATTTCTTAGGTTTTGAATGCTTTAGCATAGAATTGACTCACTGTTGTCGTCAAAATATCTATTGACGTTTCAAAAATGAAGAAACATAGCTCCAAAAAGTCCTGGTTTTGTTACCCCGCGTAGCAGGTTTCTTAAAAAACGCAAACTTAACTTGATTTAATTCGATTGTCCAGTGTCTAACAATTAGCAAACTTCACCGCTAAAGACTAGGATGTTGACTCAAAGATTCTCTTTGGCTACCGACCCTCAGTAAATTAAACAGCATATTTCAACATTTCAAGATGAGATATGAAGCAGTATACAATATTGCTGTTTTCATAAAATCTACTTTTGTGTCTTGATGCCCCAAGGACGGTTCTGTCCTATTAGATTACACGTCAAAACTTTGTCCAAAAAATAATTTTATGCGTAAGGTTAAATTTGGCCACTTTGAATAAATGTCTTAAAACTCAACTATCTGTTGAATACGTAAGGCTACAAGGTAAAAGTTGTCACCCAACCTCGCTATGTTTGACAATTTCTCTTTTAATTGATGTTACGATCGGGTTAGTGTTCTAGTACCTACTGGAAAAAAGCTGTGACAGGAAATATTTAAGACTTCCCTTGATGCCCATTTCACAATTTTCTGATAATATCTATAACTATTTGCTATTAATGTAGATAAATCCTAACTTATCATGTGCATATTTCACCCGATGTAACAAGTGTGAAGTGGCAAATGATGGTCGTAGTATTGCAATGGCAATCTCAGATAATCTGAAATTTTAATGAGAAGAAGAGTAAAAAAGAATGCTTAAAAACAGTTTGGCACTATTCATTATTAAAAAATCAATCTAAACATGAACTGGAAAATTAATATTACTCAAAGATGCACGAATTATGTCCGTCTTTGAGATAAAATTTCAAGCAGGTGGAATTTTTAGTATGGGCAGAATATTATCAAAACTCTATTCAGATGCAACTTAGAACGGAGATGTTTAATGCGGACACTTTCAAAAATGGCGGTTTCAAAAATGGTGGTTTCTCAAATGTTTAAAAGCAGCAGGCTATTTATCTTCTAAATACTAGAAGGTTGGGTCCCTTCCCGCCTATACCCTTGTTTTCATGGTCAAATAAAGGTGATTGAATTTTTAGTTTCCCTGTTGATTTAGGAATAAGAGATTTTTGGACAACTTCGCGATAATTGAGAAGAAATTCCTAAGAAATAATTATTAAAATTTTTTAGGCATTTTATTCTGCTCTTTTGGCAAATTTTCATTTTGTTTCAAAGAAGTTGCAAGCAAGAACTCGAGTTATATTTTACACACAGGTAGCGTTGAACATCAGTATAAAAAAAGACTCTAATATAACAAACTATATTGAAGTTTGATGGGCATTTTGTTTGAATAACATACTTGCTACCAATTGTTTTCGAAATTTCTTGGATTTTCGATATTGAAATACAGATTTACTTTTGGTCGCTAAATGGCATCTATTGAATTTTGATACTACAGGCGATGTCAAAACATTTGTGGATACGGCAGAGTAACGAACAATTTTGGATGGTTTGTGCACAGTAAAATGGCATTGTACTCGATATTCATTCTCATATGTTATCACTATTTTCATTCGTTTTTACTCTGGGAAGGCCTCGTGGGAAAGGAGCGAAAAATTTGTAAATTTGTTGAATATTTCATCATTTTACTCAATCGTTTTTTTGCCGCTTTGCGTTTTTGCTGTATTTGCAAATCTTACGTCTCGTCAGTTAAACGTAATAAGGTCTGCATACATATTTAAAAACCATCCTTTGAATTCCACAGACTTGAAATCCTATAAAGATCATGTGTAACAAATATGAGTGCAAATTAAACAGAACTCGATACATGGGCACCACCAGAAGAAAGATGTCAAGTACCATAACTATGCTAAACAAGAGGCTGCTAAAAATTTGCCATTATCGCCTACCCCCGTCTCCTTTCATATACCTTGCAAATAGTACCAATTAGCAGCAAAGACTCTAGGTGCTTAGGAGCAAATAAAAAGAAGGTTGTGATAAGTTGTTGCGGGGGTACTCAATGTGAAAAATATAAAGGTTGAGAATGATCCTATGTGGACACGTTTGGAAATGTTTAGTTTTGTTTGAGTGTTTCAACAGAGAGTTAAAAAATCTAGCAAGGAAACACGGCTTCGGAAATGTAGATAACCAGGTGCTTTTACGTATTTTCAGATTTTAAAAAGATAGTTTTGATATATTTTTAAGTATTCGGGACAATTTAAAAACCATTACATTTCGAACATATTTTCAAATCCTGTGGAAATGCTTGGAAATTCCAAGTACTTCCGAGCATATTTTTATCTCCTAAATTTCGATAAAAACTCTGAAATCGAGGGAAACGGTACCACTAGCTTGCCCGTCCTCCTGAGTTGCTTTTTACTGCTCCAAAAATGCGCAGCACACTTAACCTCTACGCAGTCAGTACAGTAGCAAGATATCACTGTATATTCAACGGACAAAAATATTAACTGAACTTTACATTATGCACGAGGAAAATATAGTAAAGATTTAAATTATTTGCTTCCAAAAAAGGCTAATTTACTGCAGTATCTGAGTATGTTGTAAAACTGTCCTCAAAACAGCAAACACCCTATGAAAACCACGTCGAAACCTTTTTAGAATTTTCAAAACATTGAGAAAGTCAACCTTCTTGCAGCTAGATTCTTCTCTGACGGCATTGAAGCCTCTTTCTTGGTACGGTTACTTGTTTTTGTAAAGCATGTGCAACTTAAGCAGAATTTTATGCAAGGTATTGATACGTGTCTTTTTCGCCTTCAACTCGATCAAGGTATTCCTTTTCAATGAGGATGTCTATGCATTTCTGAAAAAAAACACGAAAAATTGCTCTATTATCATGTATGGTAAACCTTGTATGGTACAACTTACACGTTTTACAACTCTTAGGTCTCGTATGTTCTGGTACTCATAATGATGGACAACGTAAATAGGTTTACTCTTAACATCGCTGACTATTTCAAACTTGCTTTATTGATGAAACTCAACATCAAATGCATAAGATAAACTCAGAAGCAGAGCTTACACTCTGAGTTATTATTGGCAAATAAAATGATAGGGGGGAGGTTCGAGGGTATGGTTCAAGGTTGAAAAAGAGGATTTCTGTGACAAAATACGTTATAAGATGCTTTCAGTTGGAGTAGCTATTAACAAATCCGATCAATACATGCCTTAATGACAGGTATACGGGGGTTGAATCTTGATGATAATTGATTTAATACTTCAGTAAGAAGATTCTGGTGTTTCATTTCTTTTCTCATTTTCATAATACGGACAATACAAGCCTGAAAAAAAAAGGAAAAACATGAACAACAACTCACGTATCAGGGCATTAGGCATACATATGATAATCCTTGTGATTTCTGGCGAGACGCAAGAAAAGGCAATGGCATTGCAGATACTCTTTAGGCATAGGTATTCGGGGGCATTGATGATAAGCAAGAGAAGCAAATGGCATTGCAAATACTCTTTAAGCATTAGTATTCAGAGGTATTGATGCTGAGCAATAAAAAGAAATTGCATTGCGGATATCATTTGCCTTTGGTATTTCGGGGCATTGATGATACGCAAGAGAAGAAAATGCATTGCAAATACTCTTTAAGCATTAGTATTCAGAGGTATTGATGCTGAGCAATAAAAAGAAATTGCATTGCAGATACTCTTAAAGCAATAGTATTCAGAGGCATTGATGCTAAACATTAAAAGGAAATAGCATTGCAGGTACTGAATAACAAATGTTACCTGTATCAGTAATTTTCTGTCTTCTTCGATATTTCTATGCGTTTGTTCTTCTTCTTGTTTCTGTTCTGCCTTCATTGGTACATTGATATTGACACGCAGCTTTTTACTGCAAATTTTAAAGGACATTGTTGTAAAACGTAACTCGTAACACAACAGATCTTGTTGTAAAAACGTAACTCGTAACATAACAGATCTTGTCGTAAAAACGTAACTCGTAACATAAAAAATCTTGTTGTAAAAACGTAAATCGTAACATAACAGATCTTGTTGTAAAAACGTAACTCGTAACATAACAGATTTATTTATCAGTAAACAAGTTGCCCCTTTAACGAAGTCTAGTGGAAGCATCAATGCCTACAAAATCGTTTTATAGTGAAATCCTTCTAGCGCTAAGGGTAGAGGTGGTGCAACTAGTGTTTGATATGCAAGTTATACAATGTTTCTACGTTCGCATGGAATCGAGACGAAAAAACCGATATGAGTGTGTTAGCTGAATCTGTGCTAGAGCTACAAAAATTCTACAGGAAGTGTAGAGACCATTTATTAATAATGGCTTAATCTAATCTTGAAGAAATAATGTGCTAGCTTTTGAAATGTTTTAGTTTGGACAATTCGTACTACTTGCAAAGTCATATTGTAAAGAGGGATAACGACTGATGGCAGGGGTTGTAGCCTTGTACAGATCTTTTCACTAAATACCGTATTAGAGCAAATGCAAATCTATGGATGAATTGATTAATATGGAGAATTGACAACAGTCTTGCAATGAAATGTAAGAATTTAAGTTTCAATGAAGACGGTGGCCTGATAATGAACAATACACGAAATAATTGGAATCAAGCATTAAAACTTACTTTTTGTATTCTTTAAAAAGGCGAATTACAGAATGCGGCTGAATATTATAATCATCACTGCCAGGTTCGGCGGAATCAGAAACCTGGAAGGAAAAAGCGATGTGATGGATTAATGGCATTCTTGAATAGAGTTGATGATAGTCTGAGTTCCAGTCAATTGAACTTTTAGTTATTAACAGGTTGTGCAGTGTCTTTAGCTCTCTCATTCTTCCATTTTTACCAGAATTCTTTACAAAATTTTCAAATAAACTGCAGGAATTTTGACGCACCCACTCTCTTAAAATGCGTAAATGCTTTTACTGGCAGAGTATTTAAGTGCCTTTATGGAATTCAGTAATAAACAGAAAAGCTGCGAATGTAGAATACGCAGTAAATAGACTAGGCGGTGAACTGACAATAAAATAGCTTGTACATAGATTTACCGTAGGCCTAAATTAGCTGTATATAGATTTTATGTATATAGCTATTTCATACTAGCCTACTGTCAATAATATGATTATTATTATAACTATTATGAAACAGCTAAAGAAGCAAATTCAATTTTGTGTGGTTTTTCTGCAATTTACCATCAGTCAAGATTTTCACGTCAGAACTGAAACTGCTCCAGTTTGAGCACCACTACTGAAACCGACGATTGGTACCCATTGTTCAAGCATAATTTCTTAAATCTACCGGACACAAGAAAGTGTCCTCTCCTTGAATATCTTAGCTATTTGGAGAGTTCCTCTTTAAAATTCCCCTACATACAAATCTAATGTTCTATGGCTTTTCCATTTATTAGCATCATTGTTTTATAAATCCCTGTGTAGTTATTTATTGCTGCTATATGTTTACTTAAGAGAGTTGTATGCTGCGGACTTTAAATAAATGAAGGAACTGAGCTGAACTGTGGACAAAAACATTCACTTTCTCAATGTTTTGAACAGTCTAAAAAGGTTTCGACGTGATTTTCATAGCGTGTTTGCTGTTTTGAGGACAGTTCTAAGACATTCTCAGATACTGCAGAAAATTAGCCTTTTTTTAAAGACAAAAAACCAACGCTTATCGCAAGAAACTTTAGGGGATAAATTTCAAACAATAATGTTACAAACTTTAACTTACCAAAAGTCTAACTTTCAAAAGGATGGTAAGTACTTGGGTCAATGTTTCCTGCAAAATAAACGATTTATTTACAGAAAGTTTCTCGATGTAAATGACAAATTTAAAGTAAATTTTGTTGATGTTATTGCTTTTGTAATTGACGGGATTAAGCTCAAAGTGCTACACATAGTCCAATCCATATGCTTAAATTAGTATTTTCTGGACATCTGGTGTGCAATTTTACATTCCTATTTCTCCCAATCATAAGACTTCTGATGTGAGATGAACTTCACTTACCTTGATATAAATATCTAAAATAGTAAGCATCATATGCAGTTGGGACCAAATGTCTCAGTCATGTATAGTACAAACAAAGTGCATCGAGCCATATTTTACCTTAACTGATATAAAAAGGGTGCTATACTTTTGACCCTTTCGCACCCGGATTTATTTTCATTTAACTGTCGGAACCCATATAAATCTATACATTTCAGGGGATAGCAAAGTCAAATAAATAAGGTGAAAGCGTAAACTATTATAAAATACTGCCATCAGAACAATTACAATATTTTGTACTTTATCCCCTGAAAAATTATCTTTTACGATGTTTTTCATTGGGCCACATGGCCCGTCCGGAGGTGAGGTGTATACAGCTAAAATAGTCCTATGTCTGCAAAAATATAGTTCAAAGCTAGCGCTACAGAAAGGCAATATCGAGAAGCTCTGAGCAGTCGCAAGCATCTGTCCTTTAGTGCAGTATCAATAAAAAAGAGTATATCACCACTAACGTACCATTTTCATCTGAGTATGATCTTGGATTTGTTCAACAGTGTAACTATCAGCATGATTATACATAAGTAGTACAGACACTTGGTAAGTCGATGCCTAAAAGATAGAATTGTTGTAAAATGTTTGAACTTAAACGTTGTTTACGGGCTCAAGTTTTGCTCTGACTGAACCAAAGCCAATACTTTCCTCTCTTTGAGAAATTTGATTTTGTTAGGCAAAAAAACTTTTTGTGCTTTCAGTGTCAATACAAATAAAAATTAAAATTAAAATAAAAATGATAAAATAACCGATAAAATTTATGAAAAGAAACCAATCTAAACTCACCTGTAAAGTATACCGATTTTTGAAGCAGTTTGTAACAAGTTCACCCTAAGAATTGAAGAACAGTTCGGTGTATTAATATGGAAGTCATCGAAGTGAATGGGTTTACTAGAGAAGCTGTCTGGAAACAAGAGGCTGCGTAAAGTACAACTACTGATATACAGGGTGTAATGTGATATGACAAAATTCTGTTCAAAAGGAAGAAATTTTTCCCTGAAAATCTTTTCTAAACTTCCAAAAATATTTTATGAGCAGTCTTCATGGACATTACCGTGGCTTCAAAAACTTTATTAACCAAAACTGTTAAAGCCATTAAAAAGAATTAGACTACTAAAACTCAAACCGTAAGAGAAAAGCGAAAAATGCACAATATTCGTATTAATGAACTTTTCATCGTATTAATGATTGTTGAATTAATTAATAGGCGTATTAATGAACTTTTCATCGAATTATTCAACCACGTTGGTTTTATGATAAAACAAAATCCCGATGGATATAAATTATTGGAATTTCATTCGATCAATCACCTTACATGAATACGATAAAATAAAAAAATCAAACCTTTGACTGTAAATACAACCAATGTAGTTTCCTTCCACTGTATTGTGCGCCGTAAAATGTTGTAAATCGTTGGTAACTCTTTTCAAGCTAAAATTTAAGCGAAATTAAAAGCTTTTATGCCAGTTAATGTGTACAGGCTATATGCTAATTGTGTCCTCTGTGGTGAAGAATTGAAGATGTAGAACAAACGATCTTAACATCTAGGGTTCGAAACCTCGCTCTTACTATTTATGACCAAAATAGGACCGTTGGGCAAGGCAAAACTGTGCCTCCCTCTACCCAGGATTATAAAGGGGTACTTGACCTGCAGTTATGCGCGCTGCCTGTGGCTGCACCCTGCTTTATACGATTCCATGCAGCCTCAACCATTTCTGGATACGTGTGTTTGTTATTGAGTGATTGAAAGCATACGGGTTGGAACAACGATGATTTGGTGATATTTATATGAAATACGCTTAGAATATAAATAATTAAAGTGTGTTAACAAACCTCAGCTGGTAAATTGAAGGTCGTTCCCTGCTGAAACGGCCATGAACTAGAACTCAAAACCTGAACACTGAAATCAACTAAAACGAGAAAAGGGGACGTGATGACTGCTTTGAAGACAATATCTGGTTACAAGTTAGGCAACCATTTTCGTTGTCAAAAGTTGCTAGAGAGGGTATATAAAAGGTATTATTCTTCATAAGCTCAACATGCCAAAATATAGAAATGACGTTCTAATAAGTTCTCTAAGTACCAAATATCTACTATGGCCCCCATAGAAGCATACCTGAATCGAAAACAATATTCTAAATGCTGAGGAGAATCAAAACTAATTTTTTAATTTTCTTATAATCAAACTATGACAAAGGAGCTTTCAAAAAAAACCACGACAATTCCTCGGCTTTTGTTACGCAGCCAGGACTTTTATCCAAGTTACAAACAAATTCAAACAAATATTTCTTATAATGTAAATTTTCATTTCATGCATGCAGAATATTGCACAAAATCTGGCCATAATAAAAGTTGAACTATAAGCAAATATCAAATTTAGTGCATTAGTTCTACTTTTGGATACGAAGGTAAGAAGAGAATAATACTCACTATCTAAAGGCTCTGTTGCAGTCAAATGCTTTTTAAATGAATCATTTAAATCTCTACTAACATTCATATCTTGAAACATCCGTTGTAGCTTGCTCGTATATTCAAATCCACATAATTGCTGAAAATTAAACCACAAATATTGGGCTCTGTAAAAAGGCAGTTAACAGGGGCAGACAATCAATTAGTATATTAGGTATACAGCTAAGTATATAATAGATATGCATTCAATTGATATCCTCAATAGCATTGGAAATCCTTAAGTACACGGCAGGTTTCTGCCCACACCGAATTAGATATTACCTATAATAAAGATTATTGCACTGCCTTGGATTGAAATGTTACCTTGAAATTTATATAACCTGAAGGTTTTGTCCACACGGGAGTTCAGTTATGGCACAAAGCAACGTATCGCTCCTGCGTACATCTCAGACACGCTGTGTCGTCGATCAACAGGACATTTCGCTAAGAGACGCTGCGCTGCGCCACTCAGCGTCATCATCATAAGCGTGGCCTTAGTTTTTATGACAGGAAATGGGTATTATAACATGCAGTAGGCACCTTCTCCATCCAAAACTCATTAAGGAGATGAAAACCAGGCGAGATGGCAAAAAAGGGCGCGTTATTAACCCTGCTAGCAGCAATAACTTCACACATCGAAATAAAACCGCTATATTAGAAGGACCATACAAGTTGATTTTGAGAAGCTTAATCGTGTTCGTCAGCGCGTCTTTGAATCTTTTTTGCATCATCATTCGGTATTAAGACATCATAAAGAAATTCTTAGAGACAAACCTTTAGTTTTGATATCATACTAGCTTCCGCATCGTCTGACGCTGAATTTTGATAAACCAATCGTTTTGCTAACATTCTTGAGTAGAACTTTTGAAATACATCCTTATCTTCTATGTACTTGAACACCACCATCTAAAAATATTGCGAAGAGTAAGATTAAAAGGAATGCTCAGGGAAATGAAGATTCATTACAGTAAGGAGCAATGCTACTATGGTACTTATAAACAAAGGTTATCCAATCACATACCACGGAATTCAGAATATCTTCAAGTTCAGTTTCTTCTGGGTTCTTCGCACTTTAAGTAAGAAAAATAAACAAACGGATAAGTTATAACAATGGTGCAATTTGCAAAATTAAGATGTACCATAAGCTCTAAGAATGGAAAAACGGGTTTTAAAAAAACTTTTATTAAACTAAGTGCAACTCTTTCACAGATCTTTTGCTGCCTCGGTATAGAGAGTTATGGATCGTAGGCATTTAGAGGTGGAAAATCGAAGGAAAATACTGTTTGAGTTTGCGGTAAATACTGTTTTTAGATAGGCGACTAGCCTACCTTTTTTTAAGAACTGAATCACAATATCTTGCCAATAATTCAGGTGATTTTGAAGACGTTCCAGCTTGTTTTGTAACGGCATTCGCATTGATGCATCTTCTGCAGGCCTACATGCAATGGGATGAACAAGATTTATAAATAAATCGAAGCGTATTATATGCAAAAACATAAAGTCAAGGCTAGAGTTTAAGCTCATTCCCACGTCACTGGTATGTGAGGAGGTGCCACTCTGCGGCTTTGCATCCTCTGAGTCCGGCGAGCTATAAAGATAGAAGCAGGAATAGCGGTAGAAGTGAAAACCAAATCAAACAGGAAAGCAACAGAAGAAATAGCAGAAGCGGTGAAAATCAAGAGAAAGTATGAGAAAAACAAATCAAATATGATTTAGCATGCATCTGAGGATACGATGTCGGCAATTTAACACATTGGAAAATATCAATTATCCTTAAATACTTTAGAATATAAAGCAATCAATCGCATGCGTAATGTCAAAATACAACTAAGTGAAATACAACATTGAGTACCTTATCAAGGGCAGCGACGAAGCCAGAATCATTTTTAAATGCTGTTTGTACCAAATTATTATACTTTGTATGTACATTGAGTATAGTTCTCACATATAACCGAGGGTCCTGAAATTAAGCGGAAATCATTGAAATGAAAGCAACTGCAGGGAACGGCTTAATAGGAAAAATCAGTTTGTTATTAAGACTCTACAAAGTTTCACGCTTGATGCAAACTTTATTAACCCTAACCGTCGTGTTCTGTTTTCAAGTTTAGAAAAGTAACTATATGTTAATTTAGATATATCTCAGTAAACCTACTGTGCAAACCATAGTTTACAATATAATCAATGAACAGCTAGATGCATTACAGCAGCAAAAATATAAAACATACATTGATGGCTGAATCACAACATTTATCCAACGCTCTCAACCCTTGAGAATGAATATGTTCTTCTAAAAGTTCTTTCAAATTGTCAAGGCCATGTGGTATTCTATGCACCAAACTGTACATTCGGCCAAGGTCTAGAAACAACGATGATCTCAAACAATTATCCTTCCAAAAAGCTTTGATTCTGACAGAAGTTGTACGCATTGAAAAAGCAGTTGAAATTAAAAACTCGAGATCGCCTGGGTTTGTCTCGTAAGGTCGATCTGACACCTGAATCCGAGATCAATGTTCATTTCGATGTAAATTTTTACTGATAAAATCGTAACAGCAACCAACTCATTTTCCTGACACGCATGAATAGACTTTCTCTCTTTCATCACATTGGCTGATCAAACCTGATTTTTTTCTTCAATTTAGTTTTGAAATATAACCTCACCAGCTGCAAACAGCTGACATGATTTTTAATGGTTCTATGTATTTATTGATGATTTATTCTCCACACTAATTATATCTATACTAACTATATAAAATTTAATTTTTGTACACAAAATTTCCTAAATATTGCGATCAAAACCTTCCTCCAAACCAGGTTTGTAGGTGTGCAGTGTTTTTGCGCCTCTGAACCAACTGCACCAGTTTCGAGTTGATAATTCTTTTCAAACACTCCTATGCCTTAGCAAAATTGTCATCTCTCCGGAGGTTATCGCTGTGGTTGGGTGACATAAGATACCTTGCATCTGAGCGCCATTTGGGAGATGACCAATGCTTTAAATGGCATGAAAAGCCATAATCAATTTTGGCAGTAAATACTCAACTCACCTTCGTCTTTATCATCTTCTAGAAGATTTTTGAATTCTGTATAAAAAGTTTCCAAATGTTTCTGAATTAGTACGCGTTCACACTTTTTGGCAAGCTGAAAATAAAATTAAGTGAAGAAGTCTATTATTCTGTTATATTGTATTATATTCTATTAATATCCATTATTATCTATTCTATTCTATTCTATTCTATTCTATTCTATTCTATTCCATTCCATTCCATTCCATTCCATTCCATTCCCTTCTATTCTATTCCATTTCGTTCTCTTCAGTTCGGTTCGGTTCGGTTCTGTTCTGTTCTGTTCTGTTCTGTTCTGTTCTGTTCTGTTCTGTTCTGTTCTGTTCTGTTCGGTTCTGTTCTGTTCTGTTCTGTTCGGTTCTGTTCTGTTCTGTTCTGTTCTGTTTTGTTCTGTTCTGTTTTGTTCTGTTCTGTTCTGTACTGATCTGCTCTGTTCTGTTCTGTTCTGTTCTGTTCGGTTCTGTTCTGTTCTGTTCTGTTCTGTTTTGTTCTGTTCTGTTTTGTTCTGTTCTGTTCTGTACTGATCTGCTCTGTTCTGTTCTGTTCTGTTCTGTTTTGTTCTGTTCTGTTTTGTTCTGTTCTGTTTTGTTCTGTTCTGTACTGATCTGCTCTGTTCTGTTCTGTTCTGTTCTGTTCTGTTCTGTTCTGTTCTGTACTGATCTGCTCTGTTCTATCTAAATATACTATCAATTCGTTATCTTATTTATTCAACCTTGTACCGTGTGCTAATTAGTTTGTATTAGTACAACCAGTTGGCTTCGATTAACTTGTGTAGTATTTATTTTAGCTTTTACAGCCATTAATATCAAATTTTCATTGTTTAGGCCATGTTAATTATTCAGAGAAATGAAGATACTTACAGAAAATGATTTTGGGTAAGTAAAGCAATAATGGTTGGGTTTCAGCATTCTATTTCTGAAGTACTAATGTTTGATACCTTCATAATGTCAGATACAAAGGGCCCTATTTTGCGATCATTCTGACACCCTGACAAGGCGTGCTTGTCAGATGACTTTTTTACGTAGAATATTATATCAACTCATTGCACACGCCCGGAACTAACGAAATGTTCAACACCCAATGACTGGGCATCACCAGGGTCCAGAAAACCACGCGACTCTGCGACCTGGTTCTCGTAGGAAGGTTTCAGGAAGTGGGGAAAATAAGGAGGAAAATTTGCAATTTTCACATTTCTAAAAAAGAATGTGGATTTTAGGCTTATAATCTAAGTAAAATTTTTGTTCTATTGTAAATGTCTTATTTGTCTTAGTCCGAACATTACGTAATTATTGAAAATGGAAGTTTTATGCCATTGGTCTTTTTCTCAGAGGTAGTTTACAGAGAGTCGCGGACAGAAAAAATATTAGGAAGGTTTTTGATACAAAATTTGGTGTCGCAAAACTTAGGCATTCTGGTTTTCTTAACTCTTGGGATTACAAATCAAAATCTCTACATTTTATTTCCAAAACAATTCAATGCACAACTTTGTTTAAACCAAAAAGCCACCATTTACGGTAAAATCCAGACTTCTTATCCTCATAATTACCTCGATGAAATATTGTTATCAAAGATTTCTTTTCATAATCTTGGGAGACAAACAAAAAATTTCCCATCAGCACGATCTTTCATTTCATTTGAATTAAAAGGTAGAAAAACCCGTTACAGTCTTACCTCTGTTTCAGTGCTTTCATGGAGATACAGTTGGACTCTTGTTTGCTCTTCTTTTAGCCTTGCTTCAGCCTAAAATTAAAAAAAAAAAGATAGCACATTACCACAAGTTTGATTTGATAAAACAAAGGTATTATTACATCCAGATTAGTGGAGGTGAGGGGTCTCAGGGAGTAAGAGGCCCTAGTTACAGAGACAAAAAGGTAGATTGGTATATAGTTGGATTTTTTATTAACGAAACTGACCGTTTTGCCAAACTTGTCATTCTGCAGCTCTACAACATCGATTAAACCAAACTAGCATTTCGGAATCTACCCCTAGCCACTTGTTGGGGGTGATTAAAAATAAGGACAATACCGTATATTTACATTCCTATTCCGAGTCCATTACGTTTCTCAATTAATTTATTAATTCTCAATTTTTAGTAACTTAACTAAGTTCAATTTTAGCCTGAATTCTAAGCCTGCTGCTGCTAATTTTGGTCCCACGTGCATGTTGGTTATCTATTTCTGGATTGTTTATCTGATAACATTATAACATAATAAAATCGATGATTTTAATCAAATACTCCCCCCCCCGAATTCTACTACAATACTCCAGTATACGTAAGTGAAAGGGGACAGGGATGTTGACCTCAAATGTATAAAGGAAATTGAAATCTCTACGTCAACTCAAAATAAAGAACAATTCATGTAGGTATTCCACATGGCCACTAGATTACTTCAGTATTAAAACAACTCCAATGATAATGAGACTGCTGATGATAATCCGAAAGAGCATCATCTCATTGTAATCTAACCTTTTTCATATATTCTGTCACGGGATTTTCTGACAGGAACTGTGTGCTTTCCTTGCTGTAATATTCTTCAGTGGTCTGAATAAATGCATTCTCAAAAAAACAACGGTAAACTGATAATGATGGGCTTCCGCCTGTTGTGCCTGGTTCATCTTCATTGATACCCAAGTGTACTAAAACAGTAATTTTGAAAAAGTCACTGTCAATGCATAAAACTTTCTAATCCAAACTGAAATTCTGAGGCCAAAGGCCCTAGCGCCCCAGGCCCTAGCGCCCCAGGCTCTAGCGCCCCAGGCCCTAGCGCCCCAGGCCCAAATCAGCTTGATAGCTGCCAGAACCCCAGCCTGGGTTAACAGATACTTGTTTGCTTGCCTAATCTTACTCTATTCTTATAAATCTTTCACTGTCAATCGCAACTTTTTTCCATTAACTCTACTTATGATAGATACGACAAGATTATTACGACAAAACTGTTGGTCTATCTGTTTTCCAGTACTCAATGTCATGTAGTCAGACTAGTCTAGAAATTATCTTATTTGTTATCAACATTTGTAACATTTTATAATCATAATCCTGTCATATTTGTTTTGTATTCCTGCCGGAGTGCATTGTGCCTTAAAATTATCATTCATATATATCGTCGCAAGCTCTCCTCGAGAATCCGTTAGACCGCCTGCTATTGTGTTCTTTAATTAACTTGTTGTCCTATTTATGGCCAAACTAAGAAATCAAACTCTACAACATGCGACTTTGATTGACATCTTGGCGGGCAAAATCAGTGGAATGAGAGATTATTGATTGACAGCTCTGCTTCACTCTGTTTGTCTCTTTGTCTTGAAAATCTCAGTTTGATTGACATAACAGTTACATGTTTTAGTCTCATTTGTCCGAACCAAAACAGCACTGACTCCCGTCAATAAAGCGAAAAATTGAGCTAGAAGGTATCTACTTTCCAGATGTCTACGCAATATCGAAAGAAAACCCCAGCCATAGTTGAAGACAATATTAAATTTACATAGTATCCCATTCCCAGTCTACTGTTTACATCAATGATTCATTCTACTTTACTTGGCCTTAAATGTTACTATTAGATTACTAACAGAAAATAACGGACTCAAACGCTTATTTTACACTCGCTTCTTCTCTAAACATTAATTAATTCTGCAAGCTTCGGCAGGGCTTGGAAAGCATCCAGGAAACTTGAATAACTATACCATCCCTTCTGAGTCCAATAATAATGAGATTTAAGCTTGTGAAGAAATACAATACCAAAACTATTGATAACTCCAGATATCAATCCTGTGCTTATAGTTTCACCATTTCGTTCTCTTTCAATCAAATTCAGCACTACGTTTGTAACCTAAACAAGCAAAAGAGAAGCACTGATGTTTATCTTTCATAATTGAAATGTACTACTAACAGCAATTGTTATAGAGAATATACAGTTAAGCCCAAATAATATCTCTATCAAGACTTGAGTTCTGTTTTTCATATATCAATTAAAATAGACTATGAAAAACCCAACAGTCAAATGAAAGAAAAAGGTGCTCAAACTTGCATCATTCACCTGATACATAATAATTTTCAATTTTTACCTTTACATCGTTATGCTTTGATTCTTTTTTACATAGTGGCAAATTGTAGTTAAGTTTTAAAATTCATTAACTTTGTATTTAGATAAAAGACCCTCTTTAAATACGATTGAAAATATAATTAATTTGTTGTCAATGTAAACGTATTTGATAATTATATGTTTGATGTAAATAATAAAATTAAAATAGCATGCTAAATTTGAAACTGATAAAATGTTTTAAATCAAAATGCTTAGTGAAATAAATGTATTCTGGATAGATTCTTGCAAAACCTTGATCCGAAAATTTCCTGTTATCCAAGTTCACATGGTCAGGTAGGGTTTCCGGGGTTTCATACTCACGTTGGAGACAACTATGTTCAACAACACTTGCTTGCTAACTTATGTATTTGCAAATGATTTACCTTAGAATGTAAAACTTTGAAAAGAACTTCTCTCCATGTAACCAGAGCAAGCTAAAAACAATAATAAATAAGGAATTAACAAAGAGTAAACTAGGCTAGATGCTTGAGAAATGCTTTGCAATAATAATGTTGTAAAATTTCAAAAAACAGCATTACTTTAGGATGGATATTGTGAAGAAATAGCAAGGTTTTTCTTTGTTTCTAA
Organism: Catostylus mosaicus; assembly: GCA_964019065.1. Lineage (NCBI taxonomy): Eukaryota > Metazoa > Cnidaria > Scyphozoa > Rhizostomeae > Catostylidae > Catostylus > Catostylus mosaicus. The sequence goes on along the minus strand of OZ025184.1, from coordinate 2,793,191 downwards.
GGTGCAAAACTATGGAAAAATTACTATGGTATGCTACAAGCTTATACCATGGTTTATAAGGGTTTTTAATGGTTTACAATAGTTTACAAAGGTTTACAATGGTCTGCTGAACCTGGGCAACAAACTTTCTAAAAGCTCATCCCCTTTTTGTTCTAATGGAAGTGATGACCAATAGATTACTCTTCTTCATAATGTATAATCTGCTAAGCAAAAGCTGCTAAAAAATTATCTGAATAAAAAGCTCATACTTACAGAGTAGATTTCATAGACACCTTTGCGTCCTTCATCACATTCTCTTCTTACCCAATGTCTATTCAGGTATGAGCAAATTCCATTGAGAACTTTGCTTGAAAATTCATACCCTTCCCATTGTTGAGTGTAAAATGTCAGGACAGATTCATCCATCAAGTCTTGCCCTTGCTTTAAAAAATAAGAAAGTAAAATTAACTACAATACATTTGCAGCCCTGTTTTGCACTTTTGGCCATCTGAACTTTTAGTTTTTATTGTTTGATGTGAGCCAAAGAATAGAATGAGTAACTTTTCAACAGTCTCTGTCCTTGCTACAAATTGTGAGTGTCCCAAACACTCAAAATGTGACTGGAGCTTTATGCTTTGAGACAGAGTTTTAAATCAGTTAAAAGGTTTAAAAGGTTGATGTTACCAAGTATTACATAGTAAACTAAATGCATATATGAAAAAGGTGATGCGATTGAGCAAAGAATTGTAATATGATGATGCACATGGTCACATGCTATAAATACCTTTAGCAAATTGGCCAGGTAGTTCTTCATGAAATCTTTCAATCGTTTGTAAAGCTCCATTCCAACAAACTGTGCCCCTACAAAATTAGAGTACTAATAGCAATGACAATTTTAACTCAAGAAAATTTGTCTCACACTCTTTACCATTAAAAAGGGTCTAGCCTTTGGAGCAAAGTGAACAGAAGAGGCCTAACTTTGCAGTGGGTGAATAGTTGAGTAACTGACTTTATTTTTGGGCATGAAAACATTAATCAGGACCTTCAATGATGGGGGCAGGGGGGATGGCCCTCCACTTCTTTGTTGAAGTTAATTGGAAGCACCATTAGCATGTGCTAAAATAATCATTTAAATGCTTTAGAGGAAAACAGTTAACATTTCCATGAAACAAAGATTTTTGCATTAGTTGTTAAAGGCAGCTCATCATGCTGCGATGGGTAAATTTTTAGCATCAAAATTCCTCCACTTCTCAAGTCTAGTCAGAGGCCCAGCAAATTGATTGATTGATTGATTGATTGATTGATTGATTGATTGATTGATTGATTGATTGATTGATTGAATGATTGATTTATTGTTGATGAGTTTATTGGTTTGGGTAGGAGCTTAAAGAGTAATACTTTGTTGCTCACCTAAATCGCATCTATCCAACCTTGCATCGTATGAACAAATATGTTTAAGCATTACCTGTTTGACCACCTTTTTTCTTGTGTACTTTGCCTGTTTGTCCTTGATTGTTTACGCTTGTACAGTAATTATAAACATGCCTTGTAGATTTATTAAGGAGAATTTGCGAATTTGAAATTCAGTTAATACCAAAGACTATCAAAAATATAAACCATATATAGATATAATGTCAAGACATAGAGACTTAGATATTTCTTTGAGGCATTGAAACAAGGGTTTTAAATTGCAAGATTTTTGTGTATGGTAAACAAGTGTTTGCCCACAAAATTTCATGAATGAGAAACAAGATTTGTTTGAGGTGAATGTAAGAACATCATGTTTAGAGAGCTTGGAGGTTTAAATGATACAATCTTTATGCAACAAACTGTCTGTTTAAAGGCTACAGCATTTAGAAATTTTGCAGACAACAGTTTATGAAAGTTGATGCAAGGTTAAAAACAAGCAGAACAGCATGAATGCACATATATTTACAATCACTAGAACTAACCAGAAAGGAAAGTTATGGGCCAGTTCAGATCCCTTCAGTTAAACATTACTGCAATTATCTAAAAGAGACAGCTTGTAAAAGACACACAAAATGCCTCAATGTTGGTCTAAATGGAAATCTTATGTACTACCAACATTGAAATGAATATATTGACATTGTTTTATGACTCCCAATAGATGTCTGATAGGAAAATGTTAAGCTCTGCACCTTGGAAGCTTTTCAAATAACTGATAAATAAAATGACTTAAACCAAAATATAGCCCACTGAAGAACAAACAAATGGTTCTTCACACATAATTAGAAAGCAGAACCAAAACTGAAAATGTTGAAAAATCAACTTTTTTGCATTGGAACAGCAAGTACAGCATAGGGAATTACTTGCTTAATTCTTCTTAAGATTTATAAATTGGTGCCCTTCAAATGATCATTTGGTCCAAAAAAGCAAAAAAATCCTTCAGAAAAAAGAAATCATGGTTTTTGACTTACAAGTCAAACACAAAAAGTAATATGCGGAAAGACAATCTTTCTTGCTTATTGATACCGATGCTGTTATGATTGTAAGTTTTAGAAATTCTGAACATTTCCCTAAATGTTGTTGTTGTGGCTGTTCCCTTTTTGCTACAATTTTCTGATGTTCCAAGGACACATCTTAAATCATTCTATGAAAATCTTCCAAATTACTGCTTCTATCAACAAATTTTACAACAGCATATATCAAAAAACAAAAGGTGGTCTATAAATGCTCCATTATTGAAAGAGATTTAGATGCCTAATCATGTCTCTCAAGGCTATTTGCATCATTGTGCAGTCACACGCAATGGAGAAACTAGTTAAATTCTTTTGATTAACTGCAAAGATCATCAAAAAATCCCTTTCATGGGTATTTTACAAATGACATTCTTTCTGTTGAATACCTAATTAATTCAAAAACTTAGTCAAGAGCTTCAAACTACAATTTTTCATTCGTATTATTCCATTCAATAAAAATAACTAATATTTCACAATTTTGTTGAATATCCTAAATGCACCATTAATATTTGATGGGTGATTTAATATTAAAAAGCTTTCCAGGAAATTTTACTAAAATGATTTAGCAGAAGGGTATGTATATTTCAATTTCCAGTCTATGATCCTAAAAGTCTTTTCTCTGCAATTTATTTAGATTACTTTCAAATTCACCAATTTAAATATTGCATTTTATGCATAATTTTAGATCCACATAACTCCATGAAAGTTGAATGTTGCATACAACAATTTGTGTGTGGACTTTAAGACTTATCATGATCAGGTCCTTACTTTGTTGCATTGTAAAAATGAACTTTTATGCAATAGACAGATTGCAGACAACACCCTCAATGCCATGAAGGTGCAAAGAGCCTATGGTTTAAAAGCCATGAACATTGAGGTCAAAATGTTCTGGAATTTCCATTTGACAGACTTCTGCATTTATGCAATATTCAATTTTATTTGAGCTTTTTGGAGTCAAGTACATATGTTCCTTAATATGTTCAAAATTCCAATGCACGCAGTTGTCACAAGCATTTTTCTTGCAAAATAATGAGGTTAGAACATGGTAAGATCTTTGCACACTTTGGACAGAATTAAATTAAAATTAAAAATTGCTAATTACAATAATAATGTGCCTCTTTCATCAGAGAGATTGGAAATTACCTATTTTTAGTAAGATATCATTGATGCAACTTTTGCACAGAGGCTAGGCTTTATACAATTCCTTCAAGGTTTACCATAACTTTGTCTGGATTTTCTTCCAAACTCAATAGCTGGTACTTGAATGTGTATATTTCCGTTAACATCGTTACATAACCATGCCCACGGCCTAAAACAACATTTAGGCTATAAAGATATTTAGTTTAACATTTTTTCAAGGACAGCAGTTGCCATGGAATCCAGACTGGGTTTATGTAGTATAAATTTTGATAGATTCAAGCATGCAGTATGAAAATTTACCCTCGTATCAATCTTGAGCAGAGACATCTCTGTACAGCAATAGATCTGTATACTTTTCACAGATGATAAACAAAATAAAGAATTACTCAAAATACCATAATTTAAAAAGGATACGTGTACAACTGAATATATTTTGCTTTCTCCATGTTCTGTTTCAGATAAATCTGTTGAATTCCTTCTTTTAGGTCATCCCATATTTGATCCAAGCTGGTAGTTTTCAGTCCTCGTGGGTGCGATCCTGCCATTTTCTCTGAAACTATGTTAAGCTGGTTCGTTATTTCTGAAACCGTCTTTAGTGTGGGTTGAAACGCCAGACGGGAACCTCACCGAAGATATGTTCCACACCTTGTTACATTTTATATCCCAGTGCTTATACTAACGTTTCGTTAATTCTGCAACAAATACTTAGCACTAAAATGCACCAACTAGAACAATTCCAGTAGCAAAGATTCGCTTATTTTCTAAATGGGTTGATCGTACCTTAACGTTACTTAACAAAACTCCAGCTAGGCCCTCGATTGTGAGCTACAAGTAGAACGATATATGATCCTAAAACACTAATATTTTTCACGATTTTTACCACGCGATTCAATTTTTTCATCAATTTACTATTACAGCTGTCTGTCTAAGATTTCGATGGTCCTTTAATGTACTTTAATCAAGACCAAAATCGCGAACATCGGAGGCTTCAACAGTCGCCAGTTTCTGTTTCTCCATTATGGTGTGCTACTAACGGAAAAGAGGCTTGGACACTAAAGTTGCATGAATGCTGAATCAGCATATTTTTGTCCAGAATTGACGGGGGGAAAGGGGGTATTACCTCAAACTATTGAAGAACTCTGGAGCATTTTTGAGGATTACTTGTAAATTCTATAGACCATTCACTTGGGTGCATGAACCAAGACATACGCTGAAAATCAAAATTTAAACTAAAAACTTTATCATAAACTTGTAAACTAGAGGAGAGTCCCGTTAACTCGGACCCTTAGGTGGACAACAAATTCGTCCGACTTAGCGAATGTCCGAGATATCCGAAGTCTCGATATGGATCGTCACATCCAACGGGGACAAGAAACCCGCACGAATAAGCGAATGTTCGAGTTACCCAGGGTCCGAATAAATGGGACTCTTATATAGTATGTTGGCAACGTGTCAAAATTTCACCACTTCTAATTTCTTATAAGAAACCAACCTTTAATGTGGGAACCCTAGTTTCTTGAGGCATTAGAAAAGTTGGACTTCTTTAAAAAAATTCTGGTGTGTTCAGGGCTTTCTAGAATTGTTTTTAATGATATTTTCAGAAATGCGAAGTGCATAACAAAACGCAAGCAAATTACAAAACAGTTACATAACATAAGATCAAGAGGGACATTTAAAAAATTATGTGTACCACAAGGCCAGTGTTAAGTGCAACTGGGGTTTAATGCCTTTTTGAAACATTTTAGAAAGGACCTAGATTTTTTCCTGCAGCAAATTTTTACGGAATAATACATTTAGTGAATGATATTTGAAAGATTAATGCTAGACTTGAGTATTCTTCAAATTAAGTCTTGTAAATACAAGCCATAATCACAGAATAGCCATAATGAAGCTGACCCTTGAACAAATTGCAATAAACGTGATCTATGTTTCCTTGATGACATATTTAGGGTATTGTCTACCACAAAAAAAGATACTCGAGGTTTGAAAGTTTCCAATTTTTGGAACGTTTTGCCCCCATTTAGACACAAAAATCGAATTCTAAGTCTTTCTGTCGCCCTTATGGGCATATATTGTATGGGTTACCAGTAGCAACATGCATATTCCGTTTAAGTGAGGTATTAACAAAATTCATACGACCAACGGTTCTCGAGATATGAAATTTGCCGTTTTGTGACCTTTTGTCACTCTTTGGGCCTAAAAATGGAACTTCTACAGGGGTTTTACGTTAATTGCAATTTTTTCAAGGTCAAATGCTACATGTACTGGACTTATTGGTATTGGTATCATAATATGGTATTGGTATTAGTAAGTGCGTGTGTTACATGCACAGGCAAAATTTTCAATAAAAAAATACAATAATTCTGAATTTTTGAATGCTTAAAAAACTATATACCAGTTTCACAAAAATTTTTCGCGAATACTGCAACTGCCTCACCATCGCTGATTTTTGAGTCGTGGTTCGTCGAATCATCATCATCACCATCACCTTTATCATCACCGTTATAATCATCATAATCTTATTTATGGTATTTATAAATAATTCCACTCCTTGTGTTACTTCATTTAAGTCCATGTGATAGATGGTTTGTTCTTTGAGGTCAATGGTGTTTACGATAGGTCATTCTTCAAGAACGCGGCTCTTTTGTCACTTGTCATGCATATTATTCCACCCACATAAAGGAAACAGTTGGAGGCTGGGTATAATTATTTACACTTCTCCGACGCAAGGAGCGAAGTGGAAGAAGCTGTAAATCGAAATGGAGATGGCCACTTTAAAGTTATTTGCTTTGATTTTCGTATTATTCACAATGAAAGGTAAGATCGAATCATGGCCGTACTAGATGCTCTGTTACAGGGGTGGGGGTGTCTGCGATGAATTTGCCAACATACTGGGCGTACAATCCTTTATTTGCCGACAAGTTAGCATAATTTGCCGACGAAATATTCCTTCATAGCCAAAAGCGCCCTTTTTTTAAAACTAGACTACATCGGGTCACTGGGGTTGTCTCAACTTTTTACTATCAAATTCTAACATTTGTAGCTCTTAGAGAATTTGCAACTGGTTTTATTACATTTATGTATCACCTAGATATTGTTTATAGTTTAGATATATAATAAGGAAAAATTGTCACTCACAAGCTTGTTTAAACGCTATTTAAATCGATAACCTGGTTGAATTATTGCTGCCAACTTCACAATTAGGAGGTGGTTTACATTTGACAAACTTCCCAAGATAATTAGAGCTAAAAGTGAAATAAAAGCGAGAAGTAAAATAGTTTTAGTAAAATAAAATTTTAACAGTCTATAAGATCTCCATTCTCTATTGCGGCAACATAATATAGAATCTGAGCACTTCGAAGCATTGTTTTTCAAGACAAAACATTTTTTAGCATTTTTATTAAATTGCAACCAGGGTATCTGGGAGCTGGATATTTAGGAGGGGCTACCAAAAGATTTTCTCACAAATTTTGTTGAAACATTTTTCAATGGGCAAATATTGGGTTTTTAGTTACATTGGAAAGAGTTCATTGTTACAGCTTAAAAGATTGATTAAACATTTGACATTAGCGCCAAACATTTGCGAAGAAATCCATAAAAAGCATTTTCAGTTATATTAAGGAAGTTACCCATTGTGCCTGCCAACTTTCATAGCTATATTTTGAACTACGAGCAATCGGGCCTGATGAACATAAGAAGGCGTGCAAGCCCTAGAGGGCTCGTGAATTCGTACCTCAAACATAGGTTACCAAATTTTTCTAGACAAAAATGGACGTAATTGTTTGGTCCAAACATATATAAAACTGCAACTTTTATGTATTTGTCTTTTAGGAAAGTTTTGATCACTTTTAATTTCGGATATGTTACATCAAGGATTTTATCGTCTTATCGATGGATTGCAAGGGTTTTTTATCAAACCAACAGGCTCCAGTTTTAGCGTGGCGTTTTTCATTTTTCATATAATTTCAGATTTATCTGATATCTTGTCTCTTATTTCTGTATTGCAAGATAACATTAAAAAGTGATATTTATGGTTTTGAACTAATTTCATTACAACACGTTTGTTTACTAGTTTAAATGCAATATTTTTATTGTATTTTGTTGTATTATTGCAATGTGTCAATTGTTGTTTTCTTATGTTTTGTTGAATTTCAGCCTACTGTGTTTCTTATATTGTACCTCTTTCTGGGCAAATCCCAGCCTGATGTTTAAGAACTTTGTTCTAATAAAAAAGACGTCCAAGAAAGGTCGAACAATTGGTTGATTTGACAATTCATGTTGTTAAAATACTATGAGATTTCCAAGAGGCTAAACGGGAGTTCAAGTCTTCTGGAATTGTTTAAATTGCCTGGAATTGTCATTACATTTGGTCAACATTAAGTATCAGTAAAATGAAGTTGACAATGATTCTGGTGGGTCAACTTTCATTGTCAAGTGTAAGCACCCACGTTTGATGCCCTAGAAAATGGACCCTTTTCTCTGATTTTTAGCTCAAATTTTACCCATATCGTTTTTAATACGGCGAGTTGAACCTAAAATTAAATTGAATCTGAAATTGAAATTGAATCTTAAATTTTTTGCTTTTTTCAAGAAATACACCCCTTTTTATCAATTTCTATGTCCTTGATTTTGGATGAAATTGAACCCCTTTCTCAGAGACTTTAAAGATACGGGTGCTTACATTTGACAGTGGGAGTTGACCCACCGGGACAGTGATAGTCGCCGCTTTCCTCACTCTGCATGCAAATGCGATAAAAATGAAGGATCCTTTCATTGCTTCATTCTAGACTTGTCAAAGGTCTTTGAATCAGATCGTAAAAAATGACGCGTTTTTACCATAAATTTTTCGGAAGTCATTTCAGCGGCAGAACCGTCAAAAACGTCCGCTAACCACCGATACACCATCCCTTTCTTGCCAAATTTCACGCCTGTTCGCCCATGGTCTAGCTTTTTCACATATCGGTCGGGGAGCCAATTTGCTAGCATTGTTCATATTTTTTTGAAAAAATATTGTAAATGGCAACCTTTACGCTGATAATGAAAATAGCTGGTGCTCCTCCTCAATTAGACATCTAATTATCGTCATATGTTCGTCATTTTACTAGTGTGTGCGGCAGGGGCATTTTCCAGCAGTTTAAAGGGCGTGGTCTCGCCTTTTAAAATTTTCCTATAACCCCCAATTAACCTCGCTACGCTCGCAGCTCCCCTTCTCAAAAAAAATTTATTCTGACAGGCCTGTAGTCTTTCATATAAACACTGGGAAAGAGATATAACCAGACTTCTTTGTAATTGAAAATTGGTTATTTCCTTGGAAGAGGGATTGATGCTGTCTATTGCTTAGTTCATCTGTAGTTCAACATTTTTAAGGCATTTGTTCAACATTTGTAAAATACCCCCTTGCAATCTAACCAAATGCATTAGCTGCTACGGTGCAACTGTAATGTCACCGGGTGTGAAAGGGTTGACTTCAATGCGACGTTGGTGTTTCTTTTCAGATTTGGGCAGCGCAGATCAAATTCAAGGCAGTGCTGATCCATTTAATGTTAAAGGTGTGTTCGTCGTTATTTTTTATTATTCATCAAGATTTTGAAATTTTAGCACTTTTCAGAGGCCTGCTACGAATATTCGTATTAATTGCAGTTGCTGTTTTATCCCGATTCCTAAAGTAGAGAAAGTGCCTTCGAAATTAATGGCATTTCTAATCACAGCGATGGATTTACCCGCTAGTCCATTGACTCTTTTTGGCCTTTCATTTCAGTTCATTTCATGCTCCTCATATTCAAATATGTAGCATCTCTGTCTGACCATTCATTGCTCTCTCGTTCCTGTTCATTCATTTCATTATTTGGTTACCTTCCCTACCAACACATGTCATGACGTCATTCACACATTCCTACACATACAACCCCTTACGTCATAATCTTTGTTTAGGCCTACATCTCTCTTACTCTGCATTCTTCACGCCCCCTCATTACAAACTAACCCTTCCTTTCCCATGTTAATCATGAGGTAATCAATCAAACATAATTTGTAGATACAAATACTGGTTAAATTTTGTAATAAACAAGAGAGATTCTCCGAGATTGTGGAGGTAGCGGAAATACAACAAATCACTGTTGTCTATCCTTTCTGCTTTATCATATAGACGAATAAACTCAATACAACACTGAAAAAAATGTGAAAATTTTATTTCAACATAATTTTGTACGTTCACAAAGTCTCAGCCTTGTACCAATAATAACGCCTCGATAGGAGAAAGATGTCTGACCCAACATATCTTATGAGCTTAAAATTATTATCTTCAAAATTCTTAACGGGATTGTCTTACTTAAGAAATGTAATCTTTCTATGAAAACATCAAACTAACCTTGCACATACCAAGATTCAATTAACAATTGTGACCAGAGATTCTTTTGCAATCGATCACTTTTTGCCAAGAATAATAATCCCCAGTTTACTCTCGCCTTTCCTTTCTTCTCTAGTGCATTTTGGCTCCTTCGAATGTCTATCATCCCCTCTCTCCGCACCCTGGTTTTGAGGGTAGTGCAGACAGTACCCATGTTTACAAAATTTGACAGCCAAAACCCATCCAAAACTATTACAGGTTAACATTGTCTAATGTGGTAGATGTTACTGAACCCACTATGTTGGGGCATACGCTGAATATAGTGAAGAATAGAATCATCAGGTCAGTGGCGGACTGGCTTAGAATTGCTCACCGGCCATGGAGAACTTAGTTGGGCTCTTTAGGGTGTGACTTGAAGTTAGGGCGTGGTCGTGAGAGTCACTGAGCTTCTTGATCTCTTTCCAATATACCATAACAGTTAACACAATGACAAACTCATCTTACATTTACTTCGCATATAAGATGTAACTATTTTGTCCAATCCTGTTCCTCCCTTTCCAATTTCATTTCCTTGAAGAAAGTTTCATTCATGTTCTCCGAATGTGGAAAGCGATTTCCAAGGGGCCCGTTTTAGTCAAGAGGACCCTTTTCGAAGAATTTTCATGGGGCCTTCTGGCCATAGGCCGGTGGACCGCTGGGCGAGTCCGCCGCTGCATCAAGTCATGCTTTGGGAGTAACTCATGTATAACTGTTTTATCATAGGGAAAGAAGCAACTAAGATAAGGGCCCTTTTTGAAGTTGATGCACCTGCGGGACCTCAGAATGCATACCGGACAAGACCTGGATCTTATTCAGATGGGCACGCTTGTCACCGCGTTACCGCTGTACCGCGTCACTTGACATTCATCACAAGGTCAGTATATTTCAGGGACAGTGGGTTTGATAGGAAAACTAACATCAGTGTTTGAGGTAGTTTGATAAGAGCTTTTAAAAGTAACTCTACGTATTGTAGGCTTCATAAAGCGCCGCTCATTCTCGATTGTAGTGGAGGCTGGAGAATTTCCCTATATTTGACCGTTAATTCATTACAGGGTTGAAGATATAATTGAAAGGGTTGAGAGTAGCTCGCCCTCCCAGCTATGTAAATATTTTGCAGGGCGAAAATGGTACCGCTGCAAGATAGTTTCCAACTAAACTGTTGCTTTGGAGGGGCAAACATTGATTTTTGCAAGGTGCAATCACCCATAAAAGCACGAACGGACACCCCTGATAATCCCTTTTAGCTACAGAATAACATATTTGAAAGCATCCCAAATGCACATATAACCTATTATGAGTGTTCAAAATACATGTACGTCCCCAACGTCTCTTCCAGCCTCTATCAAAAGTTCACAATTATCGATCGCTAAGGGTAAAAAACTCAAAACTGCGTTCAATTGAGATATGCGTGACATCCTATCTAACCCTCCCCCTGTACATGGCAGCTAAGGAGGACCATGAGTAAGAGAGACGATTGCCCCCGGTTGCCCCTGCAAGATCTTGCGCGCTTGGAGAAATAGAGCTTATCAACTAGCCCATTTACTTTTCATACAGCAAGCTTGAATCGTCTTATCATAAGACTATCCCCCAGAGCCATGCCCCACCCCCACTTTTTACCTCTGCAAGGCAGCTTATGTTGTACAATGAAAAATTTTGCGATCAAATCTTGTCCCCTCTACTTTTCAAATCTTGTCGGGGGCCTTGTAGTCATTGTCTTTTACGGACTGTTTACATGGAGAATCCATTGCATGAACGGTTGATGCAAGATAAGCGAATTGCAAGCAAATAGCGCTGGTGTTATCCGCTTTTTATGCGTATGTTAATGCCTATGTTTATGCAAGATAGCGTGGGATAATACATAACTCATAAAGAGTATGACGTGGCCCACAACGCAAGTTTACACAAGGAAAGAAAGTCGTATAGAAATAAAACTTGCTTGTTTTCAACATCGAATATTGAAAAATGAAGGATTAGTGGCCTAAGAACAATAAGAACGTAACAAAAATATAATTCGAACATGAAGCATGCTGCAACTGGGGTTCGACGTATCGAAGCACAACACTTTATATTGAAAAATCTCAAGAATCATAAGAAATTAAAGTTGATTTTATCTTCATTACATTATCAGCATGCAGTTATAGAATAATCTATTTGGGAGCTTATCTAGTTTTCATTCATTTTTTCATTTCAATTCTTTATAGGAGGGTAGCTCTTAAGAAAAGCTGATTTTCAAGAGGCCCCTCCGCTTAAAAAAGGTTTACAATTTATCTACAATAATACTTAAAATACCTAATTAAAATTTTAATGTTTTTTTATCTAATTTACACAAATTTATTTAAAATATATTAAAATCTAAAACAAAATTAACTAATCTGAGATAAAAATTAATGCTGTTAATGTCTATTTTTACATTAAATATAAGCAATAACGTGGCACAGGACAGCACAGGAGTGGAACTTAAGTATGTTAGGGGATCAATTTTCTTCCTTGAAGAAGCTCATTGGGTTCGTTAACCCGGGTTGCAAAGTATGGCTGATTTTGACAAGATCTTGGGTGCGCCAACAGTACCACACCTCTGGTGCAGGTGCGCAAAAAGCGTAAAAAATCGTCAGGTGCGCCACTACACTATGGGTGCCACTGTACAAACAGGAAAACTCTGAGGGGCGACCAGCTGCGCTATCTTAGGCACTTAAGAATTTTCTTGGGTGCGCCATTGCCATGCTCTGCATTCTGGTCGTTAACCATTTCAATTGATAATCCTGGCAAAAATCGACTTTAAGGAATATCAAAATTTGCTTCAAGAAGATCAGTTAATGTTTCAAATTATCACCTTTCCATTATTAACCCTTTCAACCACGAGGGAGCATTTGGTCCAACGGACTTCAGCGAGAATTTCTTAGAAGGGGGGGGGGGGGCTGATTCCTTCAATATCTTGATATACCTGCTTGTAAATATTTGCAAACATTCCTCTCTCTAAAATTGTCAATTCTTGTACTCTAGTTGTCAATCTGAGCAGATGCCTTTGATGCTTTTGATGCCTCCTATTTAAGAACACCTGTTGCATTTCAAGGTCCAGAAGTCAATGGCATCAAAAAGGGGCAACACAATTGTGATGACATGAAAATATTAATTTTATTCTTGGAGAGCAGGAGAGGCAGTTGCTCCCGCCCCCTGGAGAGGCCATCCTGGTCCCACTCATAGTACCAGAAAGACCGGGGTTGGAGAAGTATGGGGTTTACAAAAGAAGATATACCGTCAGAAAAGCTATGTCTGGTTTCCACAATGCGTTAGACCCAAAAATAAAAAAGCAGGGGGTTCGGATTGAAGATGTTCTGTTTGAATTTTTTGCAGAAAATTTAATAAGCCAGGGGTACGTTTATTGAGGACTATTATTCATGCTTTACTGCAGGACTTAAGATTATTAAGTTTTTTGTCAAGTGCTTTGTGTAATTACCCCCGGGATAGACATGGGTTTCTTCTTCTCCGGGATTGTCGTCCAGGTTTTGTAGCTCTGTAGTATCTAAGTACCATGTTAATCACCTCATTCTTACAAGAGTATTATCAACCTCTATTGCAGGACACATATATATTTCTACTTATATTCATTATAATAAATGTATGCTATTCTACTCTTTAGGTACAACCATTATCGGAAATATACACATGCCTATAACATTCCTATCGTCAGTACTTCTGCAGTTCCAGATTCTGCCTTGAAGCGTGCCTGCTATGTTGTACGATTTCTGTTGGGAGATCGAAAAGTCATACGTAAATACATGTATAGGTATTTTGGTCGAGTTGGAATCATGGGTGCAAGAGAAGGTTTTATATTTTTTTTCCTCCATACCTCTTATTCCCAATTTTTAGCAATAGTTGTAGAAATTATAGGTTTTTCTCCTCCCCCAATCCATCTGCCAGAAATCGATTGCCTATCATTAGGTTTTAATTTGTTTTCTACTAGTCATCTTCATCATCATCATAACGTCATTATCATCGTCTTCATCATCATCATATCGTCATTATCATCGTCTTCATCATCATCATATCGTCATTATCATCGTCTTCCTTTTGTTGATGTTTATGCAAAGTTAACAATACTCATAAAACTCTCTTTTCTGCATCCTGAGAAAACTAGATAAACTTGAAATTGTTTATAGTTCTTAAAGTTAAAGTCTACAAATAGTCATTAAATACTGATTCATTGGACGCACAAAGCAAGTGGCCACAAGTTTATAAACTTGGCATATATGAATACATCCTCTTTGCACATGATGATCCGGACTTAGATGATATACTTCCAGGGGTACTCTTTGTGATCTGTTTGGGGTCCCGCGCCAGATTTCTATAACAAATCTTTATATTTTTATCGTGTATTCCAGTAGTTTCCCATCCTTAAATCTTTTTTATTCAGTCATAAATTTAGCTATATTCAGAGCTGTTATGTTTTTTAATTGGACACTCTCTTTCTATAAAAACCAGTAAAATTGATTTTCAGTCTAGCTGTTCTTAATATCTCCAAAATTTTCACGCCAAGAAGATCTTGATTTGCTGTTAAATAATGTTGATGAAGCAAGCAATTTAAACAATATATAACATCGGATGCTTATCAAACATTTGTTATGAAATTGTTTTTAACAAAAAAGAGTGTAACTGTGATTACTGATTTGTATAAATGTTTGAGAAGCTTATAATTTTTATCATATAGCCTGCATTACGCTATTTGAAACCCCTTCCTACTATCACGATTTTGTTACATACCCCTCGCAAAGCCTCTACACCATGAAAGATACATAAGCCCGTTCCTAATGATTATAACTGATTTGTTTAAACAGGAGCAACGTCAATTCCTGAGCACAGACATTTAGGCAGTTGGTGGGATACTCGATCCCGAGGCCTTGGTGGAACATTGCACATCCCAGTATCAACTGGTGCTGAGGAGAACCTCCTTTGCTATTCACAAGATCGTTACAAAAGCGAGGATATTTTCCTTCATGAATTCTCCCATGGAATACAGGTAATTGAACTGCAGCCTCGTTGCAACTCTACAAGCTTCCAGAGTGTAGTCTACAAGAAAATCGAGGCTCAAAATTGCAAAAATTTAAGTATAATTTAAGAATAACGCCAAGCTCAAGACCAAAATTTTTGATTTGTCTGAATGCTCTCACAAAGCAAAACAATCACCACTTTTGAAGTTAATTATCATGTGCACTTTATAAAAGGTAAATAAGGCATTTTACCAGTGAATGCAATTTTAAATTGTTAATTTCTGAAGTTCTTCACTTGTTATCTTGTTATACATTCAGGAAATCTCAATAAAAGGTGGTGGAATTCCTGGATACATGAGAAGACTGCAGTCGGCGTATTACAATGCAAAACGTAGAGGGCTGTGGAGGAACACTTATGCAATGAGCACTGTACAAGAGTACTTTGGAGAAGGGGTCCAAAGTTTCTTTGATGTCAATGCGTATTCTGCTACTCCCAATGGCGTTCACAACCATGTCAACACTAGGGCTAAGCTACGTTCATACGATCCAACATTGTTTCGCCTGCTTAAGGAAGTATTTCCGTGCATGAATATATACCACAAGAGGTGCAACAAAGGTGAGGTCTTTCAGTTTAAATATAGGTTCAGTTTAGTTGGCGCAGTTCAATTCAATTCAATTGATTTCTACCCAGGTTTACTCAAATCAATTCAATCAAGTTCAGTTCTATTCAGCCAAATTCAGTTCAGTTCTGTTCAGTTTAGTCTAGTCTAGTTTAGTTTAGTTTAGTTTAGTTTAGTTTAGTTTAGTTTAGTTTAGTTTAGTTTAGTTTAGTTTAGTTTAGTTTAGTTTAGTTTAGTTTAGTCTAGTTTAGTTTAGTTTAGTTTAGTTTAGTTTAGTTTAGTTTAGTTTAGTTTAGTTTAGTTTAGTTTAGTTTAGTTTAGTTTTGCACTTTAATAAGCCTCCAGTGACAATAACTTTTTAGGCAGCACAAATATGTAGTATAATTGCATTGCATCCGTTTTACTATCAAGGTACCCCATCAAGTTTCCGGATGAACTGCGATGGTGATGGTGTTCCTAAAACAGATAAGCCAAGCAGGACTAGGCCAAAACCAAAGCCAACAACTCATGCAAAAACCAGACCAACAACAGAAGTCATCAGCGCAATGCCACCAATACCAGAAACTGCAGCTCCAAGTAAGATTCATTGTTAACATCGTTGTCATTCTCTCATTTAAATCGGCACACAAGGTATCGAATAACATGTGAGGTTGTCGCGATATCGTAACTATTTATAGCTACACTTCCCTCACCAAAGTATTGCACAGCCCTGGTTCTAAATGCTGGCATGTTTGGCAAACTTCTGCAAGGGGAAAGTTCAAAGCACTTAATTTCGAACTTCATGCATCTGGTTTTAAAAGACGACCCCAAGCCGTAAGAACATTGTATTGCTACCTAAAACAATATTAACAAATAAACATTACAATAAGCATTCGAATCATTATACATTGAAGATTGATTGGTGGAAGTTTCATTTCCGTTTCACTTTGATTCGTTGCATTGCGCTGGCTCATTTACATCGAAGCGTCTCCGGTGCCAAGGCCCAGGATGCCATTTTTGGTTTGGGTGGTGCCGTACTTTAATGATGATATTTCTTGTTCCCCAGCCTGCACGGATAAAAGGAAGTACTGCAATGGTGCGTGGAGGAATTACTGCCTTGACCGAAGATACAAAGCATATATGAAAAAGAATTGCTACAGGACATGCTGCTGCAATGCGACTGATGGAAATGCATCGTGTGCTGCCTGGGCAAAAGCTGGATACTGTACTTCTAATCTTGGGTATATGAATCGGTACTGCAAGAAGAGCTGTGCATGCTGAAAGACCATGCAGCACTGTGGCCTTATTTCTGTTGCCGCATATTTTCAGTTTAAAGGATTGACTTGAAAGAAAAAGACTTTCTAAAGACCTGCACATATTCCTTTTCACCAGATGTAGTGTACTAGTCGCCTATAAATTTTCTTTTTTGTTCGTTTGATTGAACTTTGGGCTGACCTACAAGGAATCTCAAGTTTATTGCGATCTTGCTACGCGAATCTAATCGCCTTTATATTTGAATTTCTGAGTTCCCACCCAAAGGTGTCCTTCATAAATAACACCAACTCTGAACCAACCTACGTCCTTTGGCCCTTGACCTGACCCTGTGAGAACGCCACTTCTGTATCACATATATTATATGATTTTACTCAATACATAACCACTCTTTGACTACTGTTATCAAATTGGTATCTTTTGAAGGAAATGTTATTACAGTAAAACTTTTTCCCTACAAGGTCGCAAACTTTAGACATCACTGTCATATTTCCGTGTATCTCAAGTTTTTATAATATCAGCTCTTTAGGCATAAGCACATAATCTAAAATTTAGACACTGCACGGTGGATTCTTGTATCATTTATAACTGACATTATGATAATTTGTCAAACTTTATAAGTTACATTTGATATATCGCAAGAAACTTGACTTTCAACGTTGTCTTGCTTTTGAAGCTGCGGAGTCAGCATTTTTTGTTGCGGTGGCTCTGCTTGGATTTCTTGATGTACCAGCTATCTATTATTGGCAATGCAATGTACTTGAGGAACCGAACATTCGAAACATTCGTACTGACGAATATTAGATTCTCTCAAAAGTTTTTTTGTAGCGTACTTTTTTGTAGAGAACGCATTTTGGAATATCTTCATTTGCTATTTTTATGCAACGGCCTATAGACCTATTCCTTTATGCTCAATTGTTCAGTGAAATGACTAGATGAGTATTGAATGGTTTCTTAACTTTGTGTTCAGTTCTGCTGGCTGATGCATTTGACTGGACATTCCCTGATGGCACCAAGTACTATAAATCCAATTACATTCAAGGCCAATATCAGGTGACTATTCTAATGTAGAGCTGGTAGATGCTTCCTTGTTGCGCGAAAAATCAATAGGAGAACTAGTGGGGAAATGTTTTGACGACGGTAGAGGCGATATATGATTTTTGGCTCTACTATGGGAACAACCCTGGATATATGAATTGAACTGAAATGAATGAAATGAAATGATACGCACTGTATAATTGCAAGGTGTGGATGTATGCAACACAACGTGAATAAGAAATGGAGAGATCGCTTTAAATTACCTTTAGTGCGTTTCCTACAAATCATGGCAATGTAGGATGTGAGCGTGCCCCTTGAAAATCAGCAACGCTGAAGGGCAACCCGCCTTGGATATATTAAATCAAATCAAAGCTCCATCAAGACAGTTCTTATATAAATGAAATGAAGACTTACTTAAGATAACACTGACGATGGAGCGAATAAATTTGCTACTGCGAAATAAATTGTCGACGCTGGACTGCCTAGGCCATACTTAAACAGCTGAAGCTCCAAAAAATTTAACTTCCCAATGAATAAATGAATGTAAAAGTGGTGAAAGGCTAGAAGAACGTCAAGGTTAGAAAAGTTGTTCGAGCAACAATGAGAAATATTTGAGTTGTTGATGCGGCTACCACGGGATTTAAAACTGAGACCAATGGTTTAACACGGGATCAATATTACGTGCACAAGAAAGCAAATCGGTTTGGGTTCAATCATGTTTGCATCCGATCAAGGATGGTTCTGTGCTAACTAGAGGTCCTAGCTTGGTCGCAAATGTAGGCCTTTTCTCTCAGAAGCTGTACCAGCTTTTTACCAATACCAGGTTTTTCCGCATTTTGTTTATTCCTCTGAATATGTTCGAGAAGATCAAGTCCTAGATAATTCCTTTCCAAAGCTAATGCAGCCTTTTGAGAGAAGCCTAAATTTGACAAAGCTAGGGCCTATAATCCTGCAGGACAGAATCATCCTTGATACATGGCCTAAAAGTATTGTCCAATAACCTTGGCACATTTGCAAGTTTCTGCTTCTAATAACTGTTTAGATCATGTTAGTGTATTTCTATCTAATAGAAAAAGATAGGGAAATGAAAAAGTTAGGTCCTACCCACCCCTAAACAGAGTGCGAAAAAATGCAGATTTCAATAATGATCTGTCTAAATTTTCTCGAACAATTAGATACCTGCTATGCAGTAGCGTAGCCAGGGGGGCAAGAGAGGGGGGTGGATGCTCACATTTGCAAAAAATCTAACTATCTGAGATACACAAAACTGCGAGGTTCTCAAATAAGACGAACTATAAATAGCTTGCTGTAACGATCCTTTTATAATTTGTTGTGACGTCATTTCTTCCTGGAGAAGCAGATGGCATTTATAATTACTTTTTTCAGGACTGCAAATTAAACAAGTTTAGGTTTAATCCTTAATTCAACCATGCATGTCAACTTTAAACGTTGATTTCTTTTTCCAACAACAATGGTATGAAACCTTTGATTTAGATGGAAGATTATCAAAAAATTGATGATTTTCTATACAAATGTTTAGCGCTTGTATTAAGGAAGAGTACAGTTTATTACTTGGATACATTGGAGAAAACCTGTTGCCAGATAATGCTTAAAAGTGCCGTGTACCCTTTTCCCATTATCATAATTTTTATTCTTATAATTTTTATTATCATTATTATTCTTATTATCAAATTACCTTGTAATAGTGAGAGTTTTAATTGTATTTTAGATTGAATATGAATGAAAAGTTTCCATTATTATAATTATTACTATTATTAGTATAATTATTATCATTGTTATTATTATTGTTATTATTTTTATTATTGTAATTGTTAATTTCATTTTAGTAGGCGTGTGGATAGTTAAGTTGCAACTAATTGATGCCTAGAAACCAAAAACAGAGGAAAAATGTCAAATTACTAAGATAAATAATTACTAAATGCAAAGTAAAATCTAATTAATATGAAAATAAAATAGATCTATACACTAGAAACGATCAAGCTATTGGGGGCATCCTTTGCATTGGTTTTTCTAAAAAATCTAAAAAAGCCTATCAGCGGAGTCAAAAGAGGCATCCCCCCCTTAATATGTTTAAGAGATCCGTTGAGGAATCGAATTTTCTTCAGTAAATTTAGTTTTTCTTTCTTCATTTTTTATTGTAAATTTTCAGTTATACTTTTTATATATTCTAATTGTAATTAATCATTTCTTTTGTATTTTACCATTTCGTTATTTAGGGTTTTGACAGGGTTTTGAACAGTTTTTTTTTTAAAAAATCAGTCCTTGACTGAGGGGCTACCATAGGTAAGAATGTTAAAATGAAATGACATGAAATGAACTCCTTTTATAGAAAAAAGGAGAACAAACATGTTGTCCATGGATGATTGGAATTTTCACATTTTTATGCCCGTTTTCGCACGAACACAACGGATATTTTCAGTGGTAGTCATGACATTGTCATTTCCTGGCCCAACCTTTGTTCATTAGGCACAAGCAAACCAATGATACCTAGGGTATTTGTTTCTTATAGTGTTCATCTGGCAGCGCATATGCTTAGTATTGCACCGCTGACATTAAGAGCAGCAGCATAGCTCAATTGTTTTGTTTTGCGGCGTGATGTGAATGTAAGAAGAATAATTGATATGTTAGATCATAAGGGAAGTTACCGCTATCTATGCAATGATTTGCCTTTTGGCTACATTTTCAGTATTCTGCAAAAGCATAAGATAATCAATGTTCAACCTAAAAGAAGGACATAAAACACAAGACATAAGTCATAAGACAGAAGGCATAAGACAGAAGGCATAAGACATACAACGCAAGACATAAGACATAAGACACAAAACATAAGACAATAGTGGAGCATAGTTTTTGTACCGAATGGTCAGAGCAATATAGCAATTTGTTACTTCTAGTCGATAAGCTGAAACGTGTCACTACTAGCACCAGTATCGTTGTTGAAAGCCCTCGCTGATATCTCATGATCCCTCAAAGTATTGCGATGTCAACAAAGTGGCAAGGTCAATATTGGTGTACCGCAAGGATCATGTATTTGTCTCCTCTCATTCTTTCCTTTCTTTTTTATTTACGTTAATGGCCTTCTTTTTACTTTTCAAAAAGTCAGAGTAATAATTTACGCCGTTATACACAATTACACGCAATCAGGCGTCATGGGATTTAAAAATTTAATAAACCAAAGGGGGGAAGGCTCGAACAGGGGACGTTTTTAATAGCCGGAAATTTGAAAAGTCCATCCTCAACAGCCTTATTAGAGTAGTCTGATCAATGTTTAGACTCAGAGAAAAGGATTCTTATACAGATCTGCTTGAATTTTGAAATGAGAAATCCTTTCGTGACCAGCTGATTGGTCTCCTCCAGTTTCATTAATTGACAACAACATGTTCAGTGAACAGCAGCTATTTTTATTTACGATAATCTTTTTCTTAATAAGTTAAAACAAGCAGTTGTTAGTTTTAATTAAGTTGCACACAAATTCAAAGAAACTTGAATAAAAACCCTGAAACCACTTATTCAAATAAAAGCAATCACTGGGCTGCTTCATACTGTTTTCAAATTGAACATGCTAGGATATCAATAGTCCTTAACAAAGAACACAAACAACCAAAGAGATATTTGTGGAAGTCGACGCTAGTCGGCTAGTTGTGCTCTTCATATGCAAAGAGCTGAATTTTACACGCATTTTTAAGTTGGTTTATTAAAGATATGACCCTCTCTACCTGCCCATGTATATTTTGTTCTAACAGTTCAATTCCTTACTTTACCTTTCTTCTTATCGTTGGTTATTCTTTTCAGAAATTCATCACCTCTAGTTGCATGTAAAATGCTGATAAGAAGGCGCATTTTGTGGTATCGTACTTTTTCAGAGGTACTCAGTAGCGGCGCCAAGGGGGGGATTGAGGGGGGCGCGTCCCCCCCCCCCAGTTCTCGCTAAGATTGATTTTCCAATTCGTCGAAATCCAAACAGAAAATGGTCAGGGGGGGGGTTGAACGAAGTTGTGAAATGTAAGATCTTTTTCCTTAATTCCTTAAATTGGATTAAAAATTCTGTGTAGTGACTCTGCTTAGGCCTCCTTTTATGAGATTTCAGTTAGAACGCGTAGAGCTTTAAAATTACTTATTTTTGAACCCTTGTTCTGTTTATTTCCATAAAGTGATTTTTAGTATTGAAAATTACTTGGAACTGTTTGCTTAATGTTTCAATCTCAAACGATTGACAGTAGCAAGCGTCACTCTTTACAGTAAGTGAGAACAATCATCTGTTAGAAAAAGGGCGCTTTCTGAGTAAGATGGGCGTGGTTCAAAAAATCCCCCCTCGCTCTACATGTCCCCCCCCCACTTTGTGGTGGCTGGCGCCGCCACTGGAGGTACTTTAACTGCATAAGAAAGTAGAGTTTTGTAGTGTGTTGTGGTATAACAGTGGTATCATTAAGAAATTTTCTATTTCTAAGATACTATAAGAAAGGTGTTGCAGACTGTTGCAGGAAGTCAGAAAAGCCGGTCTCATTTGTTGCAATGTACTACATTCCATCATTGAAATAACGTACCAAGATTTCTCTCTGTTTATCGCTCATTAAAGAGTACTGGTCGTTTCTGCTTGAAATTAATTCCATTCTCTCTGTTATAAGGTAGAAAATGCACCATTAGATTGTAGTTTGGGACTAAAATTTTGTTAAAGCAAATTACCTTAGCAAATGTGCAGGGTTTGCTAATCAAACTGGGTAGTTTACTTGACAAAGATTAGGCCTACTATACCAGAACACGACATTGATCGTCAGAATACAAACATTATTAAAAAATTTAGTAAAAGTAGGCCGCTAAAACTACAGTATGTGCCAAGACATTCATAATGGTATAGCGTTAATAACTTGTAAGTCTTACCAATTACTTGCAATTGAAACTGCTAGTCGAATGCAACTGGAACGCCTATCGCCATCATATTCTTCAATTCCAAATGTCCGTCTTTTATCTATCCGGTGAAGCGGCTTGCACACCCATGGGAAAAGCAGAGCAGCGGCGCCACTCTCATTACCTAACAGCTTTGAGGCTAACAACAACGGCGACGATCGCAACGGCAACATGTTTAATTGTATTTGCGCGAGATGATTAGAGCATAGTGAATAGGCTAATTTCTAAATCACCAGGTGGCGTAGATGATCATCAGGCTTAGCTATTGTCTACATTCTAAAATTTAAAACGTAGATATTGTCCATTTAGAACGTGCTAACCCGGTGACTACAGAGCCCTGTTATGCTACAATATGTGACTGCCACTAGATGTAAACAAGGCTTTGCATACAAACAATAGACGCTTCTGTTACTTTATTAGAACACCTTTACCAGAGCAAGAGCCTCAAAATTGTTCGGATATTAAGAGTGAATTAAAAACAAGATAAGATTGGAGCACTGTCGTAAAGATTTCACTATATATAAATTTCAATGCAAAGTATTCTATTTAAGATATTGACAATGCTGAAGTGTGAATGCTTTCAAACTGATGCTTTTTAAGCTCTATATCTGTTAGAATATTGTTATTAGTGAGACATTAGTCTCTCATCTTTTGCTACTGGAACAAAGCCTATTTCATCAGTCACTGCTGAAGTGTAATTGATTTAAAACTGATTCTTTTTAAGCTCCATATCTGTTAGAATATCGTCATTAATGAGACATTAATCTTTCATCTTCTGCTACTTTTATTAAGAACAAAACCTGCACCCTAGTAAAAATAAGAACAATACTTTTTGGAAAACCTACAACCAGCCTGAACCACAATTTTATTCTGGGTTTTGGAGGAATATGTAACTAAAATAGGAGTGCGCCCGTTTATCCTTCTAGACAAAGAAAGGTGCAGTTTTTGTTGTAACCTTGGCCAAGGGTCGTGTCCACAAAATTAGGAAAGGCTCCGTTTTAGAACCCACAGACATTGAGTAATGAAGTCTACGCCTCAAGGGGGAATTGTTATCTGATCTTTGTGCTCAGTTATTTAATTTGAAGTTCATTTATTATTCCAACAAAGGATATCTGAAATTTGAGACCCAAAATTTAACGTGAAGCATTATTTGCTCTGACTCGAATTATTACTTCACAAAATACTCTTCTTGTATGCAATCAGATGCGTTGGAAAGTTAATTGAAACAGAAAATCAGAAATTGTTTTTAAAATATTCGCGTTCTTGCCGCCAGGTTGGGAGAGAGCGTGATTGAATGTCAATGAATTGAAATTTGTTTTGTCTGCAGTAAACTGAAGGTTTCACAATCAGACAGGTGGTAATTCATCTTACTGCTCGAATCAACGTAATTCATTATTCGAAGGAGCTGCAACATGAACGAGTGAACATTCGATGCTGGTCTGAAGGTTAGTGCCAATATTTTCATTCAATCCATCATCATTAACATAAGAAAAATACCTTGAGATAATATTAAGCAAGCTTGCTAAGATAAGAAATATTGTTGGCAAGTCTGCCGAATTTTAAGTTAACATATCAAGCTTCTGATGAAAACGGTTGTGATGTGGGATTTCAAAATCCGTAAATTTAACCTAAAAGCATGCTCAAAGTAATAGCTACTAGTTACATTTTTCAAGAAACATTTAGGATTTTCATGTTGGATGTTGAGGAGCCTGATAGAGCAAATAGACTTTTCACTTCTGAATGAGTGATTTTTATGTAAGAAACTTTTTAAAAAAATTATCGAAGCTTTGTCGAAGAAAAGATAAGGGGTTTTCAAGCAGAAATGGGTGTTGCAGTTCAATGTGTCTATGATCTCAAGCAATGGCTATGAGTCATTTTAACGATCAGATTTTTTGTGATGTGACAAATGCAATTTTGGAATATTTGTGGAAGTTTTCACCAGGAAAACTAAGAGTTTTTAATGCAAGTTTCATCCCTTGATTTAAGAAAGTCTTGCGAGCAGGATGACCACTTGCGAGCGATTTCCATACCTTTGTATTGGTTTTATGAGAAAAACCCTCCTTGACAAACATACAGAGCTGCTTTTTGCAACAAGAACTGAGAGACAAAGTACCTTTTGTTTGAAAAACGGTGGATAAAGACTTAGGTTGGAAATTTAACGAAAAGTTCAATAAAATTTGGGAGTATGATACTCCCAATCCCAGTAAGGTGTACCCTTTAAGCTAAACCCTATAACCTATGACGATTAACCATCCTTTGCTGGCTGCTATCATTAATGTAGGAAAGAGTTTGATAACCATTCCTTATATACGGCTGACGACAAGGTCGACGACCAGAAGAGACATCTTCAAATTTGTTATACCCTCTACATTCATCATTCACTTTGTCTTCAAAATATAGCTAAAACTCCGTTTTCGATATATTAAACTTAGATTTAAACTTTCAACTTAGACTTGAGACTAACACTTGTTAAGCAAACTGAGACATAATATTTGACTTTAACAGTGACATTCTTTATGCAACTCTACAAATTCGAGAGGCTTTTGAAAAACCGTTATCTGAACTGAATGATGTCAATCGATATGTTAGTTGTTGGGGAATTCTCCTGGCGTAGTCTCAAAAGTTGCCTAAGATTTCCAACCTTTGCAAAACTATCGATAGGTACCTTAAGCTGGGAGTATAAATTATGCTGATCGTTTGATGCAATTTAAAATGCTTCTTTTATTAAAAGTATCCTGAATTTTTAAAGGGATGGGACACTTGCCTTTTAGAAAACGAACCAATAAGACAGATGACAGGAAGCGAGTCAACATGCGCTATTTCTAAAAGAACGTAATGCATAAGAAAATAGTTATTGGCTCTCAATGAGTCAAGAAAGCTTAAGCTGAGTCTCACCAACCACGAACTCTGGGTTACTCTGACATTCGCTTAGTCGTATGGATTTCTAGTTCCCCTTGGATTTGACGACCCTAATCAAGACATTCACCAAGTTGGGCGAATTAGCTGTCATTCCTGAGGGTCCTAGATAACAGGATTCTACTGTATTTAACTATGTTTAGTTTCTTAACTTTCGGTTTTTTTTAAATTTTAGCTGCATTTAAGATGCGTAATGCTTAAAGTGAGGCATTCAAAACTTAATTTTGTGGCAAGTTTCTTTCTCCCAAAAGCAGCACAGTGCTTCAAAATACTAAAAGTAGTGCTAAAAATGATAATTTATGCCAAGACCTTTTTAAAACAAGTTTCGATAGCTACTGAAACAGTGTTATTGCTAAGTTTAAGTGCTTGTATTATTGCAATTTTTCGTGCAATAAACCCTCCGTTCAACATGCTCGATATATCATCAGAATGTCAAAATCAAGGCTGGACTACCAATTGAGAAAGAAACACAAACATCAACAATAAAAATTAAATAAAGCTCGTTTTCATTGAAGTACGGTAATGAATCTTTGCAGTGACATAGGGCATGGATACAAGAGTAATGGGAATTTGTCTTTTGTTTGCTAAATTAGTTGTCTTCATGAATAAGAAACTCCAGAAAAGCACCTTCTGCATTGCAAATAAAGGCTTATGTTTGCATAAATAATCTTCATATCTATTGGTAATCCATATTTTCTTGCAGTTTTATTGACAACTGCCAAATGTAGATTAAACTTGACTTGGCCATCATAAGCATATCTTTGTTACTGGACTTTAATCGAAAAGCGTAGTTTAGAAGTGTTTTTAACAGGTGCTTTTTGCATTCATTTTCTATTGTGAGCAAAAGTCTTTGAATGAAGACCAAAAAAGATGGTTATCAAAAGTTAACGATTTGATTTCTGCTAGGACAAAAAAGTACCTTTATCTACCCATTGTTCATTAGACATAAGACATATAAGGTAAGACATAAGACATAAGATACAAGGAACAAGACATGAGAACTAAGATTTACGACTGTCGACATATGTTATATGGCAAAAGACAGAAGACATAAAAAATGAGACATAATTTATAGGACATAGGTCATGAAACATAAGACATAAGACATAAGACATAGGTCATAAGACATAAGACATAGGTCATAAGACATAAGACATAGGTCATAAGACATAATACATAAGACATGGGTCATAAGACATGAGACATAAGACATAAGACATAAGACATACAACATAAGTCATATTTCTTAAGGTTCAAAGAAAGTCGCACGATCTGGAAGAGACCTTCATGACATATTTCTAAGGACGGTTTAGGAGCTCCAGGGAACAGGGTATCATGCAAAATCAGAGGAACAGTGGGCGCACCCGAGTATGATAAAAAGTTAGGGAAATTCCGGTCTTCTCTAAGACACTATTGCAGTAGCTACCGAGGTCTGTTTAAGGAACCAAAGGCACTGATAATCCTAGCTTAACTACCCTCGTTTCTTCAGTATCATTTCTTCATCATTAAATTGCTAAAGCCTCTAACATCTATTTTGCAGATTCTTCATTACAGACGAATCAAGAAAAAAAGAGAAGACCGAATGAGTGTACTAATTGGATTGCTGTTCTAATCGATGCCAGTAGAATAGCAGAGTGATCGTGATTTCGTTATAGAAGACATCAATAGATGATAATCAATAGATACATGATTTATGTACGTCGGTTAAGACACACTAGACTTCTACAATGCCTTATATCTTGATCGTGTCCCTCTCCATCTTGATATTTCTCTCAGTCCTTGGAAACCTGCTCGTCATATTTTCAGCAATTTTCAATAAAAAGCTACGGAAATATACGCATGTCCTTATCATGAATCTGGCGTTAACCGATCTCTTAATATCGTCATTTTCTCTGACGTTACGGCTTCTGCGCCTCACCGCATCGAAGGAGCTGCTTCAATTTCCTCACACATCATCAGAGGTATTCTGCAAATATACTACTTGCTTGACTATATCATTATTCGCAGCTACTAATTTCAACTTTTTGCTACTAACAGTCGACAGATATTTTGCCATCAACCACGCCTTGTATTATAAGCTGTTTTTCAAGCGATATCACATGTTTTTCTTGATCGCTACCTCTTGGACTGTTGCATTAGGCGTTGGATTGATGCCAATTTTGATTAAAGACATACGAAAGGCAGACTCTGTTGGAAGCAATGACTTAGCTTGCACATATGCGTCCGTTATTGATCAAAATTACACTGTGTTTATTATCATTTTTACGTTTTTCGCCCCACTTCTTGTTATGGTAGCTTTGTACATATCAATTATAAAGAAAGTGAGAAATACGCACTTGTCTTACGAGGTCTCAGATCGCAGGCATAACAGGCATCGCATAAGAACCAGCCTAACTCCGGGAGTCATCAAGAAGCGTGAACGGAGAATTTCAATGGGTATTCTGTGCCTTCTAGGAGCGCACACAGTTTTACTGGCACCGATTTCTGTGCTAGATCTGGTGCAAGTATTTGGACGCATCAAACCACCGTCTTTGGCAATAGAGATTTGCTTGTTCCTGACTTACACGAATCCGGTAGTAAATGCTCCTATATACGCTGCTGCAAGCAAGGAATACTACAAAACGTTTACCGATTTGTTGTGCTGTTTCGGTCACTGGAAACGGGCGTCCTCGTGCTGCGTTAAAGTCAAGCCGTCAAGGGAGAATCCAAGGCCTAAATGGACCCACCAGATCAGAGTGCATAGGAAGAAAGATATTTGGTACATAACAACAAGGCCTGTTGCATCGTGAGATGAGTCAAAGAGAGCGATACAACACCACTTCTGCTCAACCTATACGCGATTATGTTAACGTCAAAGTGTAACTTTTTTAGAAAGACGATAGAAGTATACTGGTACACTAAACACCTTTAAATGTAGTACTGCAAAACTTCAAGAGACTAATAGCAAGTAGTTTACATGGAATAACAAGAACCAATGTAGGTTTTCTCAGGGCCAATCTGACTTTTATAAGAATTAGCTCTGTGTACAATATTCTGGACTATTTTGATAAACTAAGACCGCATTCTCGTGGCTTATTTAAAAATTTATGCGTTTAATAACTGTTTAAATCAGGTTGATTTTGTCACCACCGCATCGAAGGAGCTTCTTCAATTTCCTCACACATCATCAAAGGTATCCTGCAAATAAACTACTTGCTTGACTATATCATTTTTCGCAGCCACTAATTTCAACCTTTTCTTTGCCTTCATGAACAAAAACCTACGTAGGTTATTACTTTTGCTTCTAGCAGTCGACATATGTTTTTGCTATCAACCATGCCTTGTATTATAAGTTATTTTCAAGCGGCATCACATGTTTTTCTTGATTGCAGCATCTTGTACAGTTGCATTTGGCGTCGACTTTATTATGCAAGAACAAGCACATTTAATGTTTAGACAAGCTGTTCTTTACTTTTTCAATATTTTGAGGCTGACGTGCTCAAAATATGTTCTAAAATTGTTTAAATGTAACTCATTCCAAGTTTTTTCATTACTCAAATGTAAAAAAAATAAAGATATTTTAAGCATGTTGACACAGTAACCAGTCCCATTACCGAGAATCAAAGAGGGAGAGCGACAAAGGTGCCAGTTTTTCTCAGGCTAATCCAAATATGACTTTTCATGTCACTATGTTATTGGAGAGCGTATGCATCTTTGCCCAAAATTACATTTTACGACAGTGCTTCAGCCACAGTTTATTCTCAATTTGCCAGTAGTTTTCGATTAATTTGAGACTCGTGTTTTTAAAAATGGTCCTTACATAGCCAGAAAGATGCGTAAGACAATTGTTTATGGCAGTCACTGCTTATGGATATTGGAAAAAGGTAGATGCAGATAAAAATGAATCCTTATTCTTGGCGGAGCTTCCCGTATAACGTGGTTTCTTTGAATAAAATCGAGATTCAATTTAATGTTACATATAAGATGAGTGTCATATTTCCAAACCTTATAAGTAAACGGACCTGCTGTTGAGCTTTCGAGAGTATGCGGGCAGCTGTTCCCGCGGGAAAGTAAAAAAGGCCTAAACTACGTTTCCAGCAGCACGTCCGTTCCAAAAACTATTTCGGTCTGCCAGAAATTAGCGACTCCTATTTAACTGTTAAGTCACTGGTTATTTAAGTTGCGATATTCAAATTGCGATGATTGTTAAGTCCCTTTATTTCTAATCCGAAATCACAATGAATAGCACTGAATATTTTATATCGCTAATTTTCAATTATCATTTCCCAGTTAACAATGCAATGCTTTTGCATGTGCTTTACAATGAAACTGTGGGTTTTCTTTCATTAATTTGTATAACATGGAGTAAGTTTGAATATTGCGATGACAACGCAAATATGTATAACTGTTTATGCCTAAAGTTGCTATGGTTGCATTCTTTATTGACATGATGGGAGCATTTGATTGGTTAAAGCGCCTGGCGTCTCTCAGACAACCACCAGACAACAACAACACAGATGTTGAGGCCGTCCGCCATTGTAGGAAGGAATCAGATTTATACAACAAATCCGACACATCTGTTAAACATATTGCAGTTTTCTTAAGATAGGTCCTCTAATCCTGCTAGACGTCCCAGTGCAGTTCTGTCTGGTTCGATCTGCTTTTATTCCAGCTGTGAAAAGACACTG
Organism: Catostylus mosaicus; assembly: GCA_964019065.1. Lineage (NCBI taxonomy): Eukaryota > Metazoa > Cnidaria > Scyphozoa > Rhizostomeae > Catostylidae > Catostylus > Catostylus mosaicus. Next base: position 2,762,804 of record OZ025184.1, on the reverse strand, counting down.
CAGCTTTGGAAGGCAAAACCGAAGAATCACAAAAGTAAATTTGCACGATTCGCCGTATGCAGCCTATAAGCTAGGCAATTCTCAGACAAACATTCGAGCACCGGTTTGGAGGAAGAAACTGCAAACATGTCGGAAGAGAACTTGAAAGTCGCAGTCAGAGTGCGGCCATTTGTATCCTTTATTTCAGTTCGTTGTCTTTTTATAAAAATTCCCTAAGGAAGAAGTACTGTTACGCCAAGCGTATCATATTGCTGCAAGCAGGCAAGAGAGCCCTGATTGTAATTGATCTTATGCACACTGGGCCTCCAACCACAGGGGGCGGGTATGGCTTTTTATTTGGTATTGATTGTTTGGGCGCATGCCACCACTTTTTCTTTGGTTTTAATCAGAAAAACAAGTTGCCTCTGCTTAAATAGTCGTTTTAATCGTGTGAGGCGTGTAACTCGTACAAATTTTAATGAAACGAAGAATTTAACGTTAGTTCTAAAGGCAACTTTCATGTTATGCTGTTGTTTAAGCATAAAATTTTGCCCTATCCCCACTTTTTAAGTCTTGTTGGGGACCCTGGCATGACATAATATATATATATCTGTGTGCACATTAATTGCATTAGGCTGCAGAAGTAGTGTGAAATAGATGCTGCAGGGGGGGGGGGGCGTATTTGAAAGAGCGAACTATGTTCATGAATATAATTGAATCAATTTATGCATTTTAATTATCTTTTTGGCAATACTCTCCTGCACCCATCCTAACAAAATATCCATGAGAATTTATTCAATTGGTGAACATGTTATTATTTCCAACACTATGCAAAAGTTATAAAAGTATGACCCTATGAAAAGAAAGGTGGCAAGCATGAGCAATCATGGTATGCAAAAGTGATTTTATTTAAAGGGATTTGATTCAAGTGGGTTCATATGCTAGGGGATGGTATGTTTTGGGGTATCAAAGAATTGTCAAAAAGTAGGTAGTGAGGCTCAACGTCACAGGAATTGAGGCACATGTTGGTATGCATTAGGTTCTAGGTGTACAGTAAGTTTTATGAAACAGGAAAACAGGACTATGATCCATGATCCAAGTTTTGCAATATGATTCTACCTTGACTTGTTATTAGAATAAGAGGGAGCGTGCTAGAGATGCAGCATTGATAATAGGAATGGAAGGACAAACAACAACAATTTTTGACCCAAGTTCACCAGATGATATCAGGAAATTCAACTTTGACTACAGCTACTGGTCACATGATGGCTCCAAAGAACTTGAAGATGGATACTTTGCACCTGAAAGTCCAAGCTCAAGATATATTGGACAGGTTTGTTCATTTGTGAATAATGTATGAGGCAAATTTGGTGGCCACTATCATGAGAATAGAAATCAGGCTTAAGTGTTAGACACATTAAAATTAATTAGCAAATAAAAAAAAATGCTATAATGGGTGATTTGCCAATGCTAAGGATTCTTGTGAGGATAGAGACTCAAAAACAAGTGTGGTGTCACAGGGGGAGGAATTCGCCAAAACTTCCCAGTGACACCTTATTGGCAGCCAAATATAAAAAGTGGAAAAAATTTTCAGCACTTCTTGAAGATGGAAAAGCATTGTTTGACACAAATCTTGAAAAAATGCTGCCTTATCCATTGCATTAGTCACCAAATATAAATATTAAAGAGAATCTGCAATCACATTTAAAAATATCTCCAGTTTTTAAAACATGTTAACAGTTTTTTTCCAAGATTGTCAGCACTCCCACTCATCTGGGATTGTCTGCAAATCATGTTTTGGCCTGTAGCCCCACCCCTGACCAGAAAATTCTTCTTTTTTCTAACCCATCATAACTGTGACCTTTTCTAATATTGTAGAAAGAGCTCTTCAATGATGTTGGCACTGGAATCCTAAATAATGCTTGGAATGGCTACAACACATCATTGTTTGCATATGGTCAAACAGGGTCAGGAAAATCATGGTCTGTTGTTGGTTATGGAGCAAACAAAGGTATTTTGTTTATTCAGCAAGTCAGTACTAATAATGTGGCACCCTGCATCTGACTGATTTCATGAGCTATGTAGCTAGAGAAGTAGAGAGCAAAACAGCAGGCTATTAGATTTTCAAAGAATGCTTGCAACAACATATGTAGATTTTGAATTTTGCAAGCAGTGCAAAGTGGTAGGAATGCAAAAGACTTTTCCAGAGTTTGGTTGAGTTGTAGTTTTTTTTCTTGAAAAATTCGGAAATTTTTGTTCAGAACAGTGTTAAAACCTGAGAATTAGTTAACATAATCACAGAGTACCTTCTACTCATAGACTGAGAATGATGACAAATAAAATCATTTTGAATCTTCAAAAATCAGTATTAAACTGGATTATTAGGCTGTAAAAGATGCATTTGTTTCAAACTAATCTAGATCATTGATTTGGACTGAGAGTAACATAAATTTACTCAGCCACATCTAATTCAGCTGCATATTTAAGAGTTACCTGAATAATACCATTACATCTGTTTAGGTATTGTTCCTATGTTTTGTGAAGAGATTTTCACTGGCATCAACAAGAAAAAAGAAGAAGGTGACACTGCAGAATATGAGGTTTGTCAATAATTATTCTTTAACCATTCTCATTTTATATTACTCAATGACACCAAATCTAAGAAAATAATTTAAAGGCATTTCCTCAGACAAATAAGTGCCCACTGGCTCTTCACGTAGTCAAAAATCCCTTGGAGACACTGCTTACACACTAGAATGGTGGTGTGCTGCACTACTTTGGGTTTTCTTTCCCATCTTCAGTTTGACACTTACTTTTATGCAGTCATCATCAGGGTCCAATTCATATTCTGCAATAGCTACAGACGCATTTTGAACAAAGACCATGAATAGGATTCATATTTAGAAAATCAATCTGTTATTTATAGACAATAGTTCTATGTTAGTAACAAGTAACACTATAATGTAACAAAGAACTAAAGAGCTAAATAGGCAGTCTACAGGATTCTCGATAAATACTTGCGAGAATGTATCTAAATGAATGAAGTACGGAACAACGCAAAGCGGTAGGAGTAGACAGGAAATACGACCAGATGATAATTCTATATTCATGTATTAAATTACATGATATAATATGATATGATATAAGACTTTATGATATCGGTCTACAGATAAACTAGGCCGTAGCTACTTTGGATTGAGGGGTGTGGCACCCCGAGGGAGAATATTGTCATTCAAAAACCAGGCGTTTTTGGCCATGGAGGAGTATTTCCTCGGCAAATTTTGCTACCTTGTCGCCAAATGAAGGGCAAAGTCATTTTGTCGGCAAATTCATCGTAGACACCCCTCCTGAAAGAGAGCACCTAGCTATGGCCTTGCAGATAAATTGGTTTCTATTTACGACTAGTTTAAACATCCATATTAAGAAAATCTCTGTATTATCGGTGCCTCCTATATGAAATACTGAAACTGCCTCGAAGTGAAAATTTCATTAATTTTATTCTCCTTCAGGTGCTTTTCAGTATGTTGGAGATTTATAACGAAAAAGTGAGAGATTTGCTGAACCCAACTTCTGGCAAGGCCGGCTTGAAAGTTCGGCAGCATCCCAAAAAAGGTTTCTACGCAGATGGTCTGACCGTTCAACCCGTCAAGGATTATGGTGATATTGAGATGAGAATGGAAGAAGGAACAAAAAACCGGACCGTGGCAGCCACAAACATGAACGCAACAAGCAGGTAGGTATCCCCTAAGCAATATAAAAAAGTTACGTTGCCCTACTCTGTAATCGAAATCTTTTCGCGAAGGGGCCCAATGTAATCTCACAACTATACTGAGAGCTCAATGTGCCAAACTATTTGTTTCACAGTAGCTACCAATGTAACTAATCGCAAAGTAAGGTAGTAAGAATTTACTAGGGCCCATATTTCAATGCTTTCTGCCCCGCTAGGAAAATTTCCTGAGATGCGACAGCAACGCCTTAATTTACGATGGAAAAATCCTCTGAAATTTGAACTTTATTTTTTTTTCGAAATTTCACTTTTGGTTAGATTGGTTGGCAAAGTTTTGGTTGCTGGATTTTAAGCCACACCCTCCATTCCAAAAGGTCAAGGTTCACCCGCCTTTTAGCATGCAACTCTTTTATCAATTAAAGAATTTTGAAGATTGAATGTTACTGTGTCATCCAAAATAGGAAAAAACACAAAGTCATATGGTCTTTACTTTGGATGACACTTTATATTTCTAAAATTTATATTTCATATTTAAAAAAGAATCAGGGAGAGAAGTAAGCATAAGATAGCTTGGTACCTTAACAATCTCTTCAAAACAATGAAAAACTAAGATATTTTCAAATTTTCAACGATTGAATCCAATCAGATCTATAAATGTATGAAAAATAAAGATTGAGCCCCCTCGCCTGGCTTTTCTGCCCTCAATTAATCCTCACTTAAAAGTTTGATTTTTGAACATGAATCCCAAAAGCCTATAGCATTCTACTTGAACGCTCTCACCTTTTTAACACTCCCATTTTCCTTCTTTACCACCAAAGCCGTGCCCACACCATTGTTGGAATAACTTTCACCCAGAAATCGAAAAATGATGCTGGTCAAGAAACTGCAAAGAAATCAGTGGTTAACTTGGTAGATCTTGCTGGAAGGTGAGCTAAATTAGATAATACAACTATGGTTTTGCACAATCATAAAAGAAATTACAATCGTAAAAGAAAAAGTAGAAAAAAGAAGGTTGAAATATGTGAAAAATAGAATTGCAGTTGTTAGGATAAAGGCTCGGGGTAAGTCTATGTCTTGATTCTGCGACAGAGTATGTAATGTGTAATAAGTCGAATAGTGTTTTTGCCAATTGACAACCGTTGCACTTATCCAGGAAGGAGCAGCTGTTATGTTGAGCGCTAATCGCCTAGGTAGACTACCTCCCCCAAGTTGGAGAAAACATTGATGAATATAATATAGAATAGATAAAGATAGATATAAGACATATGACGGTAGATTAAACTTCTCATGCACATGGCTTGAGGGTACTGCATTGCAAAATTTTTTCAAACTATAATCTGAAGTTTCTGCTCTACTTTTGCCAGTACATATGTTTTTTATATATTAATTGAAACTTCAACAGAGATTTGCAGCTGCACTACTTCGCAAGATTTATATGCAATTATAGAATACTGTTAAAACGATACTCCAAGGAGCAATAGGTTATGATCAGCCCAAGGCCGTTTAAAACCCAGTGTGTTTATGCATGCCAAACATCACAGTTTGATCTGAAAGACCTTAAGCGGTGATTCTGATTTCTGTCTGTCCTTTAAAGGTATTCTCTATTCTCGTAGCGAGAGAGCTGATTCAACTGGGGCAACAGGCGATCGTTTGAAAGAAGGAGCTGCTATAAACCAGTCATTGTCATCATTGGGAAACTGTATTGCAGGTGTGTATTGCAAGTGTGTCCCTGATGATAGCACGGTCATAGAATGAAATATCGATTCTGTTTATAAAGAGAATGACGATCAATAGAGATATATTTCAAGTCTATAAATTGATATTTAACTTTTTAAGAGCATCAGTGATTATAAAAGTTGACTTTAAACGGTTATTACTATCGTTGGCTTAAAAGGTGACTTAAATGGTGCCGTACAAGCTACCCAAAACGGTGGCATTTAAAGACGTTTCGACTCTGGCTAAATTCATGTTCAGCAAATATAGACCTAAAGGCTAGGGCTATAATATCTTTTCTGTTATCATGAAAAAGTCGATGTACAATGTCAACCGAGACATAACAATCTTTACAAGGAGCAGCCCAGACATAAAATTGGCCCCAATTTTGTTGATTAATTCATTCTCATTCAATTTCAATTCCACATCTAAGGATATACTATTAGGATACTGTACCACGCGCAGCTGCAAATTTTTTAGCTTGGTCTTCCAACTATAGAGACAAATAACAAATGATTATTCAATATTTAATAATTATTACAAAAATAATGATGCAATATTTTTGTCAGAAGCAAGCCAGTTTACATGAGACACCCATTGTTGTTTCATCTAGCCATTTAAGATTGTATTTTCAATGTAATACTTGAATGATTCTTTATCAAGCCCTTAAGCTGATCATTCCTTTTACAAGCATCCTAAAAGATTATCCCGTAGTTGCCTTTGGTTCTTGTATATTTATAAATGTGATGACAAGAGTGCTTCGAGATAGTGACCTTAACTTGTAAACAGTGACGTGAACGACGAGTAACCAAGAAAATTCTTCCTGCCTGCTAGTTTTATCTAACATTTTTGAAAAACGGCATGTACTAGTTTATATTCAACGGCTCGCAAGCACCTCGTTGTTCTTTTTTTCCTGATTTTCCTCTATGGATGAAAAATTGTCTTTTCTTATGCATGAAAATATGTGGCTTCAGTTTTAGCAAGAGCTGGCTGTCGGTTTTCCATTCGATTTCCAATGTGTTAACATCCTAAGAGTCGTAAATAATCAGCATCAAGGATGATTTATACTTATTTTTGATTACTATTTTACTTTTGTTTACAGCTTTGGCAGACCGTGCGGGTGGAAAGAATGTCAGAAGTAAGTTTTTAATAACATGATTCGATCGAATCTTTATTGATGCTCTGTTCTCTGGTCATGTGTACTTTCTGGACTTGCAAATGCTCTAAACAAGGTTCTAAGCCGATTGTAATCGCGTGTTTTTCACACCTGTATCTGTCTCTATTCAATGCTAAGCATTATGCGGGAGAACATTGTTTACTGTTTTAAAATTTGGATTTGAATTTAGCAGAGATTGCACTAACATTCTAAATAACCTAGCACTGACCTGAAGCATCGAGTCTCTAAACACGCAATAAATACGCAAGGATGATTCCGCCCTGTACGATTAGAGATCCTAACTTTGTCCATCGTGTTGGCTTTTCCTCACAATGCTACTCTAGCTTTGTAACAAAGACAGGTTTTTCGGCATTTCATTTATTTTACCCCATTTGAGTGCATATCTGGGTTAAAACTGGTTTCACGTTTACTAAGAAAAGTTTTTTCCCAGATTCTTGGCTGATTTTCATTTTTTACTTTTAAATACCTGTTTTCTTTTGTCCTTGCGATACAAATGTGGTTCAAGGCAAGATCTAAGTCTAGACCGCCCTGATAAAGGCCACCAAGTTGATCAAGCAGAAAAGACAAGCAAACGATGCTTGTTACAGTTACTTTTTCTAATAATGCTTCCCTTGCTTCCTAGTCCCATACAGAAATTCAGTTTTGACCATGTTATTGAAGAATGCTCTCGGAGGAAACAGCAAAACTGTTATGGTATGTTAGATGTTCAGCCAATAAAAGTATTTATGTGTACTCTGAAACTTAGTATTTACATCAATAAGAATTCTCTGCAAAGCCTTACAGCATCGACGAAAAGGAATCTACAACCCAAAAGGAAGTTGACTTAAGCGGTTGGCATAATGAAATTATTCTGAATCGAACGACTTAAACGGTGACTTAGGCGGTGAGTTGAACGGACGTTTTGGCTCTGACCAGCGTATGTTGACCTATAATGTCATTAACAAAAACGTCATGGCTTAGATACAGTATAGGACGTTAATTGAATTTTTTATGCAATGATGAAATGAATTAAAGAAATTTGTATGTCTCTGTTGGTCGTCGTCCTTATCATCGACACAATCTAATTTCATTCATAAAATTATGTAATAACTTCTGTTATTTGCATAGTAATGCAGGTAATGGAAGCCTTTTTCCAATCTTAGTGCTGTTTTCTGAAGTTAAACTTGTTATATGACGATTTCCTGTTTATTATAGATTGCTGCACTCAGCCCAGCTGATATCAACTATGAAGAAACACTTTCAACTCTTCGATATGGTAAGCTTTACGTCTCGCATAATGAGTAACCAACAAGATCACAGCCCCGTGCTATTTTGCCTGCACACGTGCTTTAAGTATCAAAAGCCTCACGTTTCACTGCAAAACAAGGTCAAGAATAGTGTCAAGAGCTAGCTCTTTGACTTAAATAAAAATTAACTTTAGTGTGAGTCCAGGAGCTCGGATAAGGGCAAATTTTATGGCTAGGTCCAAAACAAGGTCAGAAGCTAGCCTAATGGCTTTTTCCACCCCTGGGCCTTTCTGGCTCTCGACGGCTCTGGGTAAATGAATATATAGATGTCTAGACGCGGATCGAATTGCAGCTTAGAAGAGAAAGAGCTCGTCTCATTAGATTCCTTAGTCAATGCTTAGTCATTCCTTTAGTTGAGTTAAGTTATGAAACTATAGAAATATAATAGATTGAGCGATAAGGTATGTTTAAATGAAGAATTGTTACATTATTACATATATAAAGCAATATTACATTTTAAACAATTATAACATACCTCAACTGTATAGTGCATGCACATTGCTACTCCACCACCTAAGAAATCATATATTTTAAAAACCATCGCCTCTCGAGTTTGGATCCGTTGGCGTGGAGCTGATTTCAAAAGTCCCATCAGATGGTACACCAGATGGTTCTCGAAGGCTCTGGTTCTAAGGCTTGGATATGGGTCGTATTTTAATTTCGCGCACGTCGACACGAATCGTTCGTGAAAAATGCGTTTTGTTGTTGGAATGTTTAAACTTCTACTCATAAGGTATAAAACATTTTTTCCTCCCCAGCTGATCGCGCGAAGCAAATCAAAACAACAGCCACCATTAACGAAGATCCAACCGAAAAGCTCATCCGAAATTTGAAAGACGAAAATGAGAAACTGAAAGCACTTCTAGAGAAAGCAAATGCTGGTGAAAGTATTGGTAAAATTGATGATGATGACGATGATGAAGACGATAACGAAGGCTTATCGGACGAAGGTAATGTTCCTATGTTGCAATTTATGTTGTTCAGGGCACACTAACAGTAGTGCTTTTTGCAAAACGTTGGAGGTTTTAATTAATTATTCTCATCAGACGCTACTTTCATTGAAAGTCGGATTTTCAATCTAACCACAAAAGGGAAGGGCAAAACGTTCTTTCCTATTTTCACAAAAATGTTTGCAAGTGGTGTTTTGAAGTTTATTGGCTTGATTTATCTGCCAACTGCGTAATTATAATTTCAAATTTGTTAATTTTTTAGAAATAAAGAAGAAAGTAGAAGAGGAACTTCAAGCTAGGGTAAGAAACAAAACATTTAATAAATCAACACATCGAAGCCTTAAAAATTCCTTCCAAGTAAAAAAGTTAGAATGGTGGCCCTTGTGAATATGCGAATCTTGGTATTTCAGCAAATTTCTCTAAAACATGCATCTTTGTTTCGAAGGTAACGCCGGGTCTAAAATCTAGCCTCAAGAAACAAAACCTAAATTACTTTTTTTCATTATTGTCACTTTGTTTCAAACGCTCGTTCTTTCTTGCCATCTTAAAGATCTCTTTTGTTGCTTTCGCCTTATGCTTAAACCCTCCGCAGAATCCGTAATTGTGTTCAAACTTATTCCTTTCCCTTGTCCTTTTGACTTGGGGATCCTTTGAAATTGTAACTATCTAGTCTTCACATTTTTTGCCATTTAAACGTGTTATTTTATGCGCATTTTTATGCAGTTGGTTGAGAATGCAAAAGCAATGGACGAGATGGAGCAGAAATGGGCAGATCGACTCGCGGAAGCAGAAAATAAAAATAAGGTAAGATGCTGAGTTTGCATTATAGATATGTAGAACGTAACTGCTTTGAAACCGTGTGTAAGAACGTCTCGAGAACCCAAGAAAAGAGACTGAAATCCTCTATCTTCTTGGCAGGAAAGAGACGAAGCTGAACGGAAAAAGGCCGAAGAGAAATTGTCGACTGCTCATATCTACAATTTGAATCCAGACCCAATGCTGACTGGGATGATTGTACATCTCCTAAAGGAAGGTAAGGCATGCTCCTCGGCAGTTTAAAATTCGTTTACTGGTTGTTAAGACTTTGCATTGTACGATACCCAGCTACAATTTATGATATATATTCCTCATATAGAATATATATCAGATTTTATGTTCATTCAAGATAGAGTTTATCATGCATTGCCATTAATAATCAATTGCTAACGAGATGAATTAATGAATGAATGGATAAATGAATGAATGAATTAATTAATTGATGAGTGAATGAATAAATGAATAAAAAAACGAGTGTATGAATTGATGAATGAATGTCTACATAAGTAACATGTCAGTTTATTTGATTCTGACTCCGCTTTTGATTAACTTCTTGTATGGATAAGGAACTTTTGACAAATTTTTAAAACGCCCGATCTGCACACCCGAAATATATTGGCCAATTTGTAACTGCCCTTTCAATTGATGATCTTACATTTGACTGTATAATTTACAAAAGCATTGTATATTTGTGTTGCTTTGAAATGATACTGTTTCTCCCCAGGAGAAAACAAAGTTGGCAAAGCCAAGCAAAAGACTCCACCCGACATTGGATTGGTTGGTCTCAAGTGAGTATTCATTCTAAACTATTCCATTGAGGATATTGGGTGCTAAAGGTTATCTTAATTGTAAAGACTGGCATGAAAATAGCTTACTTCACGTTAAATCTTTGAAAGAACGTAAAAGATCATGTCAACCGAGCCAAATTTTTATCAGTTTTTAGCATCAACCTGCAGCATAACGTCCCTAAACCTGCTTTGTGGTAAAAAAACTACTGGTCATTGAAACTTGCCTTTCCAGTTAAAATCGCAGTGCTGACTGTATAGATGCGATTTAAAGGTAAGTATACAGACGAGTTAAGCTTACAGAATATTAAACTTTGAACTGGCTTCTACTATGCCGTTTTTTTAATTTTTCAGCATAAAAGACGATCATGCATCTTTGGTACATGAAGGTGGAAGATGCAAAGTTGTCGTTAGTGCTAACTCGAGAGTTTTAGTCAATGGAGAGCCTGTTCTTGGAGAAACCGCTGTGCATCATCAGGACAGGTAACTGATTTTCTTGTTGTAAATTTTTGATTACGTTTTAGAAGGGGGCGTTGGGATCTGTCCTACAGATTTCCGACACCTCTAACCCTTTCAACCCTGGACTGACAATATGGGTTAATGATTTTCAGCAGAAAAGGATAATTTCTCAGGAGGGGGGGGGGGGTCAATTCTTTTAATACACAGATTCACGTAAAAGTAAACATTTTAAAGGCTTTTTGCTCCAACATCATCAATTTACGTACCTTCTTGCTATCTGACGAAAGGTGTTGATTGATTTTGGAAAATCATTATCACTAATAGATGGGTCAAGGCAAGGATAAAGTCTAAAAATATAATGGATTGAGAAAAAAAGGCACTCTGATGCGGTAATCTACAATCTTAAAACTATATCTTTAAAGCCAATTTAAATGGAAGATTTGATGACAATGATAATGATGGAAAAATTTCTTTTTGTATTTATTCTGCTACAACACAAACCTCGCTATTAAGGTAGTTTGCACTGTCATGCCAAGGTGCAGCGAATAAAAATAATTTGTTGCTAAAAAATACGAAATTTAAGCAAATTAATGTAAGAAAGGGTCGGGATCAGTCCATTTCTTATTCCTGTGGCAAAATATAAAGTAAGTTGTGCGTGTGATTATGGAGAAAAGTTTAATAATGGAGATGCTTTTGTCCAAACTTAGTTGATGGTAAAAACAGGAACCACTTTGCAATAAAGACAATGATAGCAATAGCCATTTGCAACACAGACTGCTGCAATTTTGTTTGTAGTCGTTTCAAAGAGGATCAATTCAATTCAATTTTCTATTCTTTCAAATCAAACAGGATTATGTTTGGTTCAAGTCACCTTTACGTGTTCCATCACCCAACCGAGGCTAAGGTTTTCAAAGATAAAGGTCAGCTGATTGAAGTTTCTTATGAAATGGCGCAAGAGGAAATCGCCAAAAATGCGGGCTTCAAGATGAAGAAGAAGGAGCAATCACAAGGTGGGTTATTAACATGAATCTACTCTGTTGTTTAAACACTGCGTTGAGACAGTAAACAATCATATATGATAACCTAATGGATTAAGAACTTATAGCCTGATATTTCTTAAATTTGACCCTCATTTACAAGAATCTGTTCACTCTCAATTAAGGTAAATCCCCAAATTAGTGTTCTTGCAATTCACTTGATTTTCTCCCTGCCTTGCTCTTCTGTTACTGCGTAGCATTGGAATTTAAATAAATACTCTTCGTTTAAAAACTTTTCAGTGTTCGTTTGATATTTTCTGTCGATTTTTTATGTAACAAGTTTGCATTCAACATCTTCTTATTATGCAAGATTCAGAGTATAAAAAAGTGGATTTCGTCATTAAATTAAACTCCTTTGAAATTTTTAATCCAGTTATTTATTTTAGCATTTACTCTTGTAAATTCTAAACTTCTATTTTATAAAATTAACTAAAAAGTATAATGTCTTTAGTTCGATATTAGTAATTTACTTACTGAACAAATAGACCTTTATTAATATGAAAATTATTATTTCTTTCATCATTATTGATCTTTGTCTTGAATAAAGCAAAAACCACTTTGCGATCTTAAAAAGCCTCATTTCCCGTTGAACGCCTCATTTTTAAGTTTCTCTACAGTCTGAACGGAAAATTATCGTTTGATAGTAACTCTTATAATTGATATAATTTCCCTGCATTTATAAAATATGATCCTACGTTTTGTCTTTTCCTTCCATTAGTTTCTTTACATTCTGTCATTCCCTTTCAGAGGATTTGCTTGTGCAAGAAGATCTAGCAGATCTACTCCCACATGTGGAGCAAGCTAATGATATTAGCCAAGAGCTTGACAAAAAGGTTAGAGTAGTTTTGATTAAGATTTGCAGTAAATCTTGACTCAAGCGCACCTTCTATAAGCCACCTTTTACAGATGCTTCAATAATGTAATGTATTCAACCGGACAAATAAAACTGATTCATACGAGATGGTTTATGATGCTTTCTTGTTCTTTTGAAACGGTGCCTAACTGCCTAAGCAAATAGAGGTTACTTGCAAATGTAATAAAGTTTAGATATCGAACTTTATGGTAGCTTTATTTGCCCCCGTCATAAATGCCCCTCCAAGTAGTTTCCACCCAAGATTGTCAAACTCTTTTGATTCCAAGGGGCTCATTTTAAGATTTAGATTATTGTGCATCAGTTTGATGAAAACTTGAACATCAGATTCGAAAGGGAGAATAGCCGAACGATGCTCGATTATAGGTCTTCTTGTAAGAAACAATCATTTTTGAAGCTTAATTGATATCCTGTAATTTTTGTGTTTAACCATCTTGCTTTCAATGTTTTCCAGGTGGAATTCGAATTGGTCGTCCTATCACCTCAAGCAAGAGGACAGCATTCTGGAAACAAAGAGGTACCATTCTCTTAAAATTTCTCAAATATTTCCTAATCCTTTTGGTATGACGCTCTCGCGCTATAACCGTACGTTCTGCTTTGCTGTAAGAAAGACCCCAGTGCTCGAACGTTTTTAGCAATGCTATGATTTCAAATCTCAAACTCTCTTAGAGCTTTCTTAATGAAGAAACTAATTTTTTCAACTTTTTTCCCTTTATTACGTTTTAAGGTACTACACAGTACTTTGAAGAATAAAATTTTCGATACATTTAGCCCTGTTTAATCATTTAAGCACTGAAATATTTCGATGTAGCCAGGGAGGGGCAGAGGGGACAGTTTGCCCCAGGGCCTCAGGGTCAAGGGGGCCTTATCAACTAATATCAATATTTTTATTTATAGCCTCTTTTGATGTATTCAAGGAACCTCCCAATAGGAGCAGCATACAAGGTTCTAAGAGTGCCTCCAGATTCAGTTCCCCAAGATTCCCTTTGTTTCTGCCCCTTTTACTCGCTTCGTCCACAGACACACAAGGGACCCCATTTTGCATCTGGGTCTCTAAAACCTCTCGGCGGCCCTGGATGTAGCTGTTCTAGCTGTTAATCGTAGAAGGCTAGAATAGACGCTACAATTTAACACTTATCATATTACCAGTTTCCTGAATAGTCGCGTCTTTAATGGCTCCTGTTTCAGCAGACAATCGCCCCCTTACTCCAGAGAGCTTTCTTTTGAGACGATAAATAATTCTAGCCAAAATTCTTTAGATTCTAGAGAATTTGTTTGATTGAAATTTCATCTTCAAGCGTAGTCCCTGCTCTTGACTATTTACTTGAAAACATAGATAATCTATAATCACTTTTTCGTTTTGAAGGTGTTTGTAAAAGTAAAGAAGTTGGACAGTGGTTACGAATGGTTCTGGACCAGGCAGAAATTCATCAACAGGAAGTATGTTATGCAAGAAATGTATGAAGATTTCGAAGAGGGAGAATCTTGGGATGTCCCACCTGAAAGAGATCCCTTTGTCGAATCCCCAGAGACAGAATGTCTGATTGGTACAGCAGAGGTGTACTTGAAATGCGTAGCTTACCTGGTACGTATAAAACATTGATACATTTCACAATAGGACCCTTTTTTTTAAACAGGACCCTTATTTTTAACAGTGCCATTTTGCACTGAAAAGGCTCTTAACCTGCATAAATATTTCCATTATTATCATTATTATCATTATTATAGTTTGTGATTGGCTAGTGGTCGATCTTTTGTGATTGATTTAAAAAGCGAAAGTATAGCTTATTATACCGATAGTGCTTTTTCCGTCCACGTTTTTTTTCAAAAATCAAGAGGCTCGATGAGGAACAAATAGCAAACAGGAATTAAAAGCAAGACCACCTGGTTATAGTCAAACGTTTATTTTTCTGAGGACTGTTGAATGGAAAAAAATAGTTGCAACGTGTTTCATTTTTCTTTATTATTTCTTAAGCACCTTCCACTTTTTTTGCAATTTTAAGATTTACAGAAAGAAATATTTTTTCACTCATTTTTTTTGAATGCTTAGGAGTCTCTTGATCAAAACATTACTTTCAATTTCCATATTTAATGTTTACCTGTTGTGGGATCAAGGGCTATTTATGTTACAGTTGATGCAATCCTCGACGATCTATGTAGGAAATCTATGGACATTAAAATGTTCTGTTCTATAGATGAAATTTTCATTTGCAGTTTTAAATGCTTAACTTGAAACCGGTTTTAATATATGTATATGTGATGATACTATATATTTAAGACCGGACTTTCTCTTAGATCGAGCTTCGTGAGCAGCTGAACATAGTTGATTACCAAGGCGCTGAAGTTGGCCATCTAAATGTAAGTAACCTTGAAACTATTTAGAAACGAAATTCAAGCTTTTAAAAGTCTAGGAGTTTAATGAGATCAACAATCGAAGACCTACTTTGTGTTTTGCTTCACAGTATTCATTAACTTAATATGCTTGTGTAACAAGATGGTCAAGATATTTGGGATACACTGAATATACATACATACTAGCTTAAATATCACGAGAGCGAAGCACACTGGAAAGGCGGGAGACAGTCCTACAAAAGGGGCTGGGACCTTACGTAACTACAATGCAAAGCTAGACAATGATATTATAACATCCCCATAACGTTAAATATAAGTAAATAGAATGAGAAAACAAATACCCTCTATTGTTCTGACAATGACTAGACAATGATATTATAACAGCTTGAGATTAACCGAGTTAAGGAATTTGCTTATAACTTCAGGATTTTCAAACGATCAAACTTAAGAGTATTTATTCATCCATGCTTAAAGAAGCTGTTAAGGTTCTGTAAAGGCTCCACGCCAAACATTACCAAAAGTATTATTCAATACTTTATGTTAGAAGTGACTCTTAATTAAGAAATTCAATAGGCTTTCATAGGCAGGCATTATACACGACTTATATACTTTTACATTACTTTGTTTATTTTTTAAGGTCTCTGTTATTCCGGTTGACAAAGATCGCAAATCAATCCCAGAAGATGCAGCTTACATTGAAACACCTGACCAATTGGTAATTATAAACCATCATCTAGTTCTCTTGATGAGGCTTTTCAAGAGTTTCGTTTTACTCCCCTCCCTTTAGAGAGTGTTTTCAGTCCTCCCTCTCCTTTAGAAAGTGTTTTCAACCCTCCCCTTCTTTAGAGAATGTTTTGACCCCTCTCCTTCTTTAGAGAGTGTTTTCAACCCTCCCTTATATTTGGAGAGTGTTTTAGAATCAAATAGATGCTTCCTGGTATATTAGAGCTTTCAACTCCAAATGTATATTCGGGAGTAGGAAAAGTCAATTATAAAATTTGATGATCATTTCTTCAGCGAATTTCCTTCAAAATGCCATAAGTACTCTTATCAGTTTTATTTGTTCCGTTGAATTCATGACATTATAATCAAAAAGCTATTATTAATGCAAAAAGACCTTTGGTTTTCATTCAAAATAATGAGTTGTAATTAGACAGAGCTCATCTGCTCAAAAATGCACTCAATTATTGTATGGTTGAATGTAGTAATATTCACATCTTCGTTTTATATATTGCTTATATATTGTTTCTTTCAGGAAGGTCAAAGGATCGATTTCATGATTGATATAGAGAGTGCTGTTGGATTGCCGAAGAGATTTAATGTATGTTATTTACAAACATTTCATAGTAATTCTCATGTTTGTATCTGTTATTGGCATACTACGAACAAGAAAAATTGAAATTACCATTGTCTATGCCTAAGAAAAACACATAATGATACAGACGTAAATAGCTTAGATAACTGATAATCCTTTTCAACATACAAAGCAAGATTTGCTGCAGTATAAGAAACTTATCGTTAAAATACTACAATATAAGCCGTGCGTACTTTGATAATTGCGTTAGCTACAAAGGCCTTAGTGTCAGGCCTGAGGTCAGAAGGGGGCAAGGGGGGGGTTAGAAGGGTTTAGCCCCAGACAGAACGATAAAACAATAGGAATGATAGAAAAAACACATTTTGTAATAATTCTAGAATTAAGCCCCCCCCCCCCAGAAAGTTTTAGCTAGCATCGGGCTTGCTTAGTATGCTAAAGAAGTCTTTATTTGATCGATATATGTGGCCTGTATGGTCATCCCCTGAAGAGTGATTTACTCACAAAATAGACTTGAAGAGGTATCAAATGTAGGTTTTTGTTCTTTCCCAACTTATATCGCGCTCTACGTGCATATGTATTGGGCACTGAACAACGGGCACCACCAACCACAGACTGTATATAAACATATTTATAATGGCAATTAGTCATTGGCTAACGTGGAGTATATCCATAATGGTGCTACCCAATTGTAAAAGTTTTTTGTCTCAGCCTTGGCTCAAATCCGCGTTCCACCACGATCGGAACTGTACGTCTAATACACTGCGCCATATGTAGATATTTTCGTATGTAATACAATACGATTGCTACATTTTGTTTTATTCTTCACGGCTATGTGTTTTAATATTTTCTCAGGAGATCTACTGCAAATATGATGTTTTTACGTACGAAGATGCAAGAAGCAAAGTTCTTTCTGGTACAAGAAACCCTGAATTCAAATTTTCAAAGCAAATTACAATTGACAAATGCTCTAAAAAGGTGAGATTTAGTCACAAATGGCCTTCTTAAAGTGTTTTAAGCTGTTAAAAAATGATTGAATCAAAGATATGTTTTCAGCTATAACACAGGTTATTCTAATCGTGCAAACATTCAAATGGAAATGTTTAATAGAAGTGCGATTGCAGAGCTGCAAATCATTCACTTGGCTAGAGCAGTTGCTTCGATACATTTAACTGCAGCACGTGCAACTGCTGGAGAGTAGTGCGGCATGGCTTGGGTGTGTCAAAGCATTTTCTATTGTTTTTCGTGGACCTTGCTTCAGCTATTGACCGTGATGTTTTCCGAACTTTGAATCTAATAGATGTCAATGATTGCTGGATTGGACATGTGTTGTAATATGATTGTAGCAGATAATTCATTGGCTTGCTGTATAATTTTTGTGTTAGTAGAAATAATTGAGTTACCAAGATTGGTATTCAACGTATTTAATTTTCTGTTAACTTGATTTTTCATATTTTCTGAAGGTGCTTGACTTTCTGGCTGAAAAGCCAGTTATTGTTCAAATTTGGGGCAAGCAAAAAGCCGACTGCAAAAAGCCAGTGAACAGAGCTGCAAGGCAAGGCCAAAGCACCAAAGAAATCATGGCTGCCAGAATATTAAAGAAGGGATTTCTGGCGCAGCAGCATTCAAGCAAGGTAAAGCATCTAATGTCTCCTTACCATCTTTAGCATTTGTATCTTTGCACGAGTTATGGATGTGTTGTATTGTAGAGACTTCCCTTGCCTCCATATTCTTCAAACAAGTGGGAGATTCATGCACAAACTGTTTTTAATTTTTAATTTAATTTAAGCATTTTTCATCTTTTTACGTACTGCTTTATGCATTTTTGTTTACTCACAAATTGTCGTTGTGTGTTGCTAAAAGAGCACCCTTCTCTGGACCAAGAAAAATGAAGAAGAACAACTTTTAGGACCTCAAAAGCAAAAAAGGGTTTTCAATATTCTGTTTATTTGAATATTTTAATTTCTTCTCCTATATTTATAGCCTGTTCATGGCCCTGATTCAGCAAAAAAGGTGGCTGAAAATTTGTTAATGAAGAGACAATTGGAGAAACTTCAAGCAAAACTGGTATGCGTTACGATTTGATATAATTATCTTTGATTCCATGAAGAGGTTTTCATTGGGTAGCAATATGCCACCAAAACGTAACGCTGGGGGGGGAATCAGGTTCATATTCATGCTCCTCCCCCAACGTTTCATAAAAACAAAAACCTACCATGGGTAGATATTCTTGAACCTTTTTACCTCTAGAGGGCCCATATGACCCTTTGATCAAAAGCTTGCTTCATTTGTAGTTTAATCTTTGAAAGGCTTCTTTACTCTAATATTATTAACTATAGTACGCCCCTCTTGCAATCTGACTAAATGCATAAGATGCTTTTGTGCAACTGTATTGTCACCAATAGTGAAATAGTAAAATCGGCAGATAGTTCCTGGGTGTTAAATTGCCCTATCCTTGCAGATATTCCGAAGGTTCCGTTCTTCCGACTAGCAGACAACATTGTCTTTACAATTTAATGACCATTCCTTCATGCCACTAATCATTGCTAAAGCAAACGGATAAACAGCAATTTTCAATTTTCCAATTTCAATCCAAAACCTTGGATGTCCATTTTGAGAGCCTAAAGTGGTCAAATATGATCAATGATTTCCTCTATAAGGATTTCAAGGAATTCAGAACTTCCTTCATGGAACTGGGATGTTATGAAATATGTCTTGGTAGTTTTAGCGAATCTTAGGCTACTTTCATCAATTTCATAGAATCAAATCAAAGAACTTTGTGATAAGTCTGAGAAGAGTGGAGGAGAAACTGTAACGGTGAGTTTTACATTGAGTTCCTGCGCTAATCTTTATGTTCGGAACAATATGGCGCGCGATTTTGTAGGAAATTATTGGCAAGCAAACTTTGTTTTTCTTGTTGAATTGTATTATAAGACATCCATTGACATCGCGACGACATTATGCGATGTTTAATTCTCTCGGCTAAAACTCAAAGCTACGTAAAAATAGTGTAGTTTAGCATAGCATAACGTAACATAGCATAGCATAGCAAAGCAAAGCATAGCATAGCATATCATAGAATAGGACAGCATAGCATAGCATAGCATAGCATAGCATAGCATAGCATAGCATAGCATAGCATAGCATAGCATAGCATAGCATAGCATAGCATAGCATGGCATAGCATAGCATAGCATAGCATTGCATAGCATTGCATAGCTACAATAGCATAGTATATCATAGCATAGTGCATCATATCATACCATAGCATAGCAAAGCATAGCAAAAAAAAGCATATCATTGCAAAGCATAGCATAGCATGGCATAACTTGGCATAGCTACAATAGCATAGTATACCATAGCATAGCAAAACAAAGCATATCATTGCAAAGCAAAGCAAAATGATTGCGCATGCTAACACAACAGAATATAAAAAAGAATAGATTTCAGTTAACTGTAACATTAGCTCATGTTTTCATGTTGATGTTCGCATCACTGCGACATTTATCCAAGCAAAGAGAATCTTACAATCGTTATACCCTTCTATTTCACATGCCAGAAGTTTATAAAGAATAACTGCGAATTATTGTCTCTAACGGAGTTTGTTTCCCTGCTAATATAACTTCTAAAACTCTTCGGACGTTTTTGGTTTGTTTTACTCCTAAATGATGATAAGCTAGATGAAATTCCAAGTAAAAAGCTTTTGTCTATTGTATTACAGATAAATGATTTGTTAGCTGGACTTAAATAGCAGGGAAACAAGCTCATTGTAATATGTAAGTAATGATTTCCCTTTGACTTCACATTTTTACTCCTAATCATGGAAATAGGTCTAACTAACGCTTTTTAGGATTAGTAACAGAGCTAGCAAATATAGGGTATTCATGTGCAGGCAAGGCCCCAGAGCTACAATACGCCCCAGGGCAACTAAAGTACCTCGTCCCTATCTAGAACCCCCTTAAGCAATCAGTGGCGAAAGTAAACCAAATTTTCGAGTTTATATTATTATTATTATTATTCGACTGGGTTTTTCTTTTGTTTCTTTTGATCGGTTTAATTTCATATCATTTTTCGATATCTACACAAAAAACCCCCCTTAGCGAAGAAATATAAAGATAAATGCACCAAGGAGCTAAGTTTCGTTATATTCGCTCTGCCTACATGGCATTGAGCAAGGTAAAACAGATAGACCAACAATAATTTATATTAGATGCAAATTATTTAACTCTTCCAAAATTTCCTTCAAATTTCAAAAGGATATCTTTCATTTGATAGTATACATTTATGGAGCTCACTCCCAGCAGAAGCGAAAGGAACATCTTACAAAGCATTCTTAATAAATGATATACATCTGTCCTTTTGCATGATTTCTGAAAAGCTAAATAGTAATGCTATAGATACATAGATCTTTCAACTTAGATCTTATTTTCTTTATTCAATCCGTCTGTTTAAATGGTGTATATACTGCTTTTAGCTTTTCGGTCATTTCGACGTTTTGATGCTCTGAGAGGTGTCGAAAAAAGTGCTTGCCAGAATGCTGAATCATGGTCCAATTTTTCGTGAAATTTCCGACTTTATTAACATTTAAAGTTTGAAATACATCTGAACTAAAGGCTCGATAGCTTGACATGTGTTGACCACCAGTTTTATTGACCACACACAATTTTAAACTCACTATTTTCGACTATTTCATTCTTGTATTCAGGGGGCATCTAGCTTTGGCAAAACATATCCTATTCTTCTAAAATCTGTATGTGGCCAAAATCTCTCAGATGCAAACCAATTTCTCAATATGTTGTTATGTACTGCGTCCTTCTAGTATTCTACAACTTTGTAGTGAGAACTGTTGCTAATATAGTGTATTTCTTTTGGTTTTCAGATTGCTGAAGTTCGACGTATTTTAGGAATAACTGCTAAACAAGCACAACAAAGCACTCCGAAATCAGTGAAATCAGTTGCCTTCGTTACCCCCGTTGTTAAAGAGGAACCTTCCAGACGTGGATCGCATTCCAGTTCATCGTCTTCTTCTTCTGACAGTGACAGCGATGATGAAGATAAAAAGAAGAAGAAGGTTGAAGACAAAGGTGCAGGCCAAGCAAGAAACTTTGAGAGCGCACCACCCCGTAGAAACTCTTCTAAACGGAGCTCATTGTGCATCCTTATATGATTATGTCGTCTATCTTAATGCTTCTTACAGTAAAAAACCTGCATGTAAGGACCACATCATAATTAACATCAAAAGTCCATTTAACAACCCATTTTGGTCGACACAAATGTCTTCACGGCAACCACAACATTGAAAACTTTTCAGAGGTGATTCTGACATACTTTTAAAGGTATTCGAGTTTTGTCCTTCACAATTTTGTCTGGCAACCTGTTCCATACTGAATTGATTGAATAAAAATGAATAAAAACTTTGCAACATCTATCCAACCTTTATTGTATAGGTCAGGCCAAAGACACTCTTCTGCAAAAATGCACTCCGCAATTTTTCATTTTCTTCATTCGACATAGCATTATAATGGTAACATTTTACTATTTATATGCAAGAGAGAGGATAAGCAATTGGCTAGGACATGAAAATGTCGAGAATCCAATAAATCTACGTATTAACAATGCTCTATAACAACACCGGAAGTTTACATGATGATTGTGCAAACTAGCCAATTGCCTTTCAATATTCAGAGAGAACAAAATGATTCAAAACATATTTAGAGGTTGGAGTGTCCCTGTTTCCTCCCATGCTTTGAAATTAATTATACCACAGAATATTACAATAGATATTTTAATATTACTTCATTTTAGAATGCGCGAAAAAACAGAAACATAATTTAGTAACTCAAACGTTTCCTTGAACATTTTGAAGAATTTTTTGCCTCAATTGAATGAGCCTAATTCTTTATAGTCCTTACATGCAGGTATTTCCTGTTCATTTTAAATTAGCAGTTACTACAGACTTGTCTCATTGTACCGCGTCCGCACATGCAATTTTTTCATATAAATATTTGATGGGTATATTCAGGAATATTGTTGTCATTAGAGTTGTTACATGTCAAGGTGCTTGGAACTTCTGGAAATGCTACCTGATTTTGATCGGTATTTTATTTGATATCCTAGATGAATTGATTTGCTCTGGCCACAAACGATTCGCTATGACCCAAAATGGGTCACTACGGTCGCAAATGGGTCTCTATGATCCCAGTTTTTTTTTAAACTGTTATACCATTATTATACACAGGGACACTTGATACGTGGCGGCCCCTCTTTCGCTTTAGAGTGGTGCAAAGCCATATTTTACCGATAAAATTCATACAAGCATCATATTCCCGACAGAGAGCTGTACACATCCTATTTTCAATTGTTTGTAGAATAGATTTGCTGTGACCCCAAACGGGTCGCTATGATCCCAGACGGGCCATTTTGGCCCCAAACGGGTCACTATGATCCCAGACAGGCCATTTTGGCCCCAGGCCCCAGACAGGTCGCCATGACCCCCAACGGATCTCTATGATTCTAAGTTTTTTAATAACACTTTAAACATCAGATTAAAAGGAAAACTTGATATTTGAGAAGCAAGAAATAATATTGGCGCGGTGGACCTTTTCTAGAAATCTATAACCGATGAAATTCAAACAATCTGTTTTCCAACATTCTGTTTTCCATTGTTGGTATGATATTGCTTTACCAGTTACAATCTTGCCTAAAATAACCCCCCCCCCCCCCCCAGCCAGCGAATAAAGGTCAACAATTGTACCAAAGCAAATATTGCTTAATATGCAATCCACTAAGCATAAGATGCTGAAGCACCCAGTAACCCATCCTGCCTAAGATAATTATAATAAAGGATTGATCTTACCCCTACGCTTGGATTTAACAGTTATTATTTCAATTATCCGGAGAGGTTTTGATCCGATTTCAAATATTCTAATCTATGTTCATCAAATATAACACTGCGAAACTGACAAAATACTTTGTGTATCGATATATTACAATAGCAGCTTATCTCGATAAACACTGTTTCTTTACAACCCTTTAATAGGTACTGTCTTTCTAAAGTCATTCATGCGCATGTACATTATAAGCTACATAACCTGTACATTCGATAAGGGTCGAGAAGAAAATTGCTATCTTTGCTACTAGCTGTCGGACGAGTCCATTAATTACAATTTAGAAAATTAGACACACTAGCAGAGTACAAGAGATGAGATTTCGATCGTTTCACGGCTGGGATGGGGGGAGGGGCAATAGAATGGAAACCAGAGCAAATCAATATGAAATAGGCCAGCTGAGCTTAGCTGCTAAGGGCTGCAATCCCCACCATGCTGTAGGTGCCTCAGTATAGCAGCTCGAAGTATTATTTATCAACTCCAATACTGTAGAGGCATTTAAGTCATACTTGTCTTTTGCGCTTTAAATGTGCCAACTGATAGAAATTTACTAAGTCTCAACAATTTTAGCAAGGAGATTTTTTTGCAAGAATTTTTGTCAACGTTTAAATAATCTTGAACCACAATATTTTTACAAAAAGCATCGTTTGAAAAAAGGTGTGGAATTGAAAAATGGAGAACTATTGGAGTGATGATGGTATCGTAAAAGATGACATGTTTTATAAGTAAGTAGTCCTCTGCCCCAGGAACTAATGAAGAACTGCCCTTTCCTACAGCCTTGAAGGGTAACTATAAGGATAGAAATGAAAATTCTCTTTGCAGAAGATGTTGGACCTGTGAGAAAAATCTTGAACATTTATCTGAATGCGCACAGTTTCCTTCAAGCCTTCGGATAGACAAGGTATTTATACAAGTTTGCAGTAAATTTTCACTTAAAAGGGGCAAAAATGTGTGAAGGAATTCCTCGTATACCCGTATTGATGGGGTATTTGTGATACCTGCCGGTGACATCCTCCATGGATAACTGCTCCGAAATGGAGATATAGCATAGATTATCGTTTATTATCATTATTATAATTATTATTATCAGAAAGAGTGCAATTATATTTTGTTGCAAAATTTTTCCATTCGATAATGTGCGGCATTTAAATACTTCATTGCTTGACCGCTAAACCAAAAAATTCAAGATTAAGTTGTTGTTGTTGGGCTGCCCCCCCCCCCCCCCAAAAAAAATTGTAATCTGTTACTCCTGAGGAATTTTCATCACTAAATCTTAACAAACGGTAAGGCTTTGATATTGAAACCACCAATACACTGAATCCCTTCTTTAACGAAGGTCAGACAAATCACTTTACTTGAAAATCGTAAGTTTGATGGCATAAATTCTTTTGCTTTTAACAAATCTCGATTTTTAAGACTCTCATGCATTTTTACTTTGAGTTATTTAGCATCGCTTCCAACCGCTTTAACTTATGTGGGATTTCTTGCTGAGGCATTTTTTGGTTAGGCCATTGTAGAATATAAATTCATTGTCAATTGAAACCCCTTATGAAAAGTTATTTGTTGCTTTATTCAAATTATCTTGACGAAGGTGTGAACCTTTTGTCGCAAGGGCCGAGTAACTCTAAGTTTTTTCCTGGACACAGACCATCATTAAATTTGATCAATTTCATACCAAAGTTCCAAGCGATTTTGATGCGTATTATATTATTTTATCTTAATTTTCTGTTCATTTCTAGTAAAGTTATAGCAATTTTCCTGCCCAATCTTCAAGCAATCCCAATTTGCACAAAGGACCTCCTTTGTTTCACACACAAAAGAGCAATTAAAACGGATAAACTCGATTTTGGCTTTGAATTTCGTCCAATACCCCAGATCTTTACGTAGAACGATGCAGTGAACATTCCTCTATCTTGGGATATTTTTTCTAATTTTTTTCGATTTGTTTTTGCAAAGTTATTCCACTATTTCTCCGCCAACTTCTCAAAAATCCCGTTTTACACAAAGAGATTCAAAAATGACAATGGCGACCTCGTTTTGAAAAGACAAAAGAAAATCGGTTTTTTACAGTTAATTCCAAATTTTTCAAAAAACATAGCCGATTTTATAAAATCATAAGATGGGCCGTTAGATTCTGCATTGTTTGATGTATAATACGCATAGTTTTTGCCGTTAACGGCGGAATAAAAAAATATTTTCTACTTTTATCCATAATGGCGGAGAACAAAAGAATTAGTAAAAAAATTTTTTCAAATTGCGTCGCAGCGCCCGGACTGAAATCGAGCCGGTTGCGGTGGCGCTTAGAATTTCTTGGCTTTTGGGGACGATTTTATTGGTTAAAAAGTCGATAAAAACGCGGGAGAAACGTGGAAATATACTATATTGAATGCGCTCTTTCTGATAAACTTGTTCTTAGGCGGATTTAAAGCTGTTTTTTAAAAAAATTGAATTATCTTGTTCTTGACTTTTTTGCAGATTGATATTTCAAATAATATGCACCCCTAACTTGCAAACAATTTTTTATCTGAAAAGATGGCTTGTTTGGCCTTGGCGTGCTTCAAAATTTGTGAACTTAAAAAAGAAGTCAGGTAAAAGACAGAAAAGAACTAGAATCCGTTAAAAAAGCGAAAACCTTGGATGCAGAGATCAACATAGGGCAGTCTGAAGAAATTTGTTTTTGATATCTAGTATGTATTCTGCGACTTTAGCTTGCCACAGATTTCGTCTTATAGCGGCTTTTTGTTTTTCTGTTTCATTTGATAATTATCACTTGTTCATCTGTTTTTAGAGCAAAACCAGCTATCAAAGTAAATCAAGAGTATAATAGTCCTTATACTAATATCTCTTTATAAATAACAACAGTGAAGCGATTTACTGGTCTTTTTAGAAATCAGTTTTTTGGATGGATGCCAATTTTTGGAAACTCCTTCTGTTTCCTTGAATCCCCCGGAGGGAGGGTCTGTGTTCCCATGTTCCCTAGAAAAAGTCTCCCTTATTCCTCATAATGTTATTTGAATGTTCCCTTAAATGAAATGTTGAACTGTTCCCCAGCTCCTCAAAAGTAATGCTTTTGATCCCTAGTTCCTTAGAAACATTTGTTTATGTTCCCTTGTTCCTTTAATAAAAACGGCAAGTTCCCTTGTTCCTCATAACCTTTTGGAGCCTCCTTTATGGAATTAAAACTATTGCATTATTTTGGTATATCAGGTGCCTTGTTGTCTATGCAAAGCAGGCAAAGAGACAGAAAAAATTCGAGTAAGTGTTACATTTATTCTTGAGTTTGATGCATTTTATTTTCGATTAACTTTAATACAGTTACAAGTTCATTAAATTAATAATATGTAAATGAACAACGGGATAGATAATGCTCATTCCATCAATAAATAGTTTATATATATATTCCAAGCCCTCTATTCTACTAGTTTATAGCTTTGGTCAGCATTCATACCCGTCTCTGGTCTATGGTCTGCCTCTACAACTTGAATCTAAGGCGCTTTCTTAGTTCCCGTTGGTACTTCATCAGAACTTGTTCTCTTGCAAGGTCCCGAATTTTGGCTGCCAAATACAATTTCGCTGCAAAACAGAGTGAAAATATTCAAGTAGCCATGTTTAACACGAAGCAACACGAATTGATAGGAAACAATACATAAAAGGCAGAAACATTGTAAATTAAACTTCAAATATGTAAAATTACACGAAGTGGTTGAAACACATTTTAACATAATTAAGCATAATTTAACATAATCTAACACAGTTCAGCATGGTTTCGAATAATGTGGAGTAACTGCTCTCAACCGGTCCTTTGAGCTTGCTAGCCAGCCTGCATTTATGACGTAGGAGACCGCCCTTGGCCGCTACACATGTTCACTTTGCATAAGAAAATATCGCATGATGTGCATACTACCCTTGCTTGACCTAGCGCGCGAATTTGCCTGACATTTGATGAGGGTTCCAGTTGAGTTGTTCTATCACGCAGTTCTTTGATGAGGAAATGTGCTTACTCTTTAGCGTGAAACTCGTAGAAGAGAAACAGTTTCTGGGGATGCCGTCCATTTATAATCGATCATCTCTGCCCTCCTACTTTCATTTGATTCATTATTATTTTCATTTGTTCACCCTACTGTTTTTTACATTCTTTTTGTTTCTTTCCAGTATTCTCCAGTGTCTCCATTCATTTTCAAGGGAACTGTAAGGTACGTCAGTCGTTGGCAGAGCGTGACACAGCGCTAGGAAAAATTTTTCAACATTAAGCAGTTTTTGGCTATTAAAACGTTATATATGGGAGAATTTTCCAATTTTTGCGGAATGTAAAGGATGGCAATTCTCTTGAATCGTACAAAGTTATCAAGTTAACTACACTTGAACGAAAGATCTAGCGACAGCCGTGGTTGTTCAGGGTACTTATGCAGAAGTTGTGTTGCTCAAGCCTCAACCGTAACTCCCTTTACTGCCAATTTGGGGCAAGGGCTACTAGTTTACAGCTAAACCTATCTTTTTCTTCGAATCTCTTCTAATTTTGAAATAAATTCTTTTTTAAGTTTTGAACAACACTGCAAATCATCCAAGCTGAGGGAGTATTACAGGTAAAGCATGTGTTAATGTAATAATGATGCACTCTGCTCTGTTTCTTTGAAATTGACCAAAATTTATGAAAGAAATAACCATTTGTTATATGGAACAGGTATACAGGAAAGGTTAAGAGAGTACATCAGGTTTTATTTGAAAAGATTGAAACAGGGTCAGCAGAGTTTGCTGGAAGGATTTCTTTTTCCAATGGCCATGTTACAAAGTAAATTCTAATTTCTCCCTGATTCATCTGGAAAAGATCAGGATTTTCTGTAAAGATCGACACTGCACGGCCAACCAAACCTTGATTCTAGATTGGAGTCTTCAATTCAACTCAATAGATTAAAAAGCCATTCAATCCCATTCATTCGAAGAGGAAATTTTGCGTTTTAAAAACGTAAGTGCAGCAATAATAGTATTGATATACCCTAGAGTTATATGTCGTGGTATTAAAATAAAATTGAAAATAAACATGACAAAAATAACAGCCCACTTGCCGCATCGTGTGACTCTTGCAGTGTGATTGGACGATAGTCTGTCTGTAGGAGCAACTCAAAACGGCAAATAAACAGATCTTATGTTTACAAATGAATAATTAATAAAAATAAATAGACTTTTTAATGAGAATGAAACAACAGCCTAGTCCGGCTAAAGGATTCTGCTATGAAGACCATTTAAATCATCCTTAAAATACGCACTTGTTTTGCAAGAATGCGTGTTTGTTATAAGAAAGTGGTTTATACCAGAAAGCTTTTCTCGTCTCCTCAAAAAGTTAAGAAAGTTCATTCATTGAGCCTGTATACTGCTATTTATAGAAAAATACACTTCTGCCCAGGCATCTAAGAGTGTTGGGTATCGTAAAAATATAACATCTCTTACTTCAATTTATCTAGAACACATAGCATAAAAAAAGTTAAAGTATGAATGACTTTCACACAAAAACACAGCTCTAAAGTATCATCGTTATCAACAGAAGCAGGTGAAGGATGAAATATAAAACATCTAGTACTTTACTATGCATAGTAAACATAGCATAGATTTTCAACTTGTTTGAACTTCAAAAGCAAAGTCTAATACGAAAGAGGAAAAATTCGCACTCATTTGAACTTTCAAACTTAAACTGGCATCAATTGACATCAATTTAATTCAACTCATTCCAAAATCACCGTGTCTCGATCCCCACTTGCCCTTTTCAAACATAACGTGACAAACGAAAAGAGAAATGAGCACGATAGACAATAGAAAACATATGATGATAAACAAGAGCATGACAATTGACCTATTTTATCTATTTCGGCTTTTGATGTCAAAAACATTTTTATTTTTTCATCCAACGACTTCATATCCAGTGGCGTGCTTGAAAAATTCGTTCTCACCAAAATCGATCATCGACAATAAGTATGAAAAAAGACATCTGCTCAACTAGGTCTAAAAGCAAAGATTTGCTTTGAAATGAGGCTTAAAGGTTTCTTTAAAAAACATTTGCAGCGGGAAGGCGGATGATAGTCCCTTGGTCTAAGATCATGCAAAATTTGCTTTCAACGAAAGATAGATTTTCCTCTGAAACGAGGAAATTTAATGTAAAAGTCACCTTTTGTTCTCACGTACCCTGTCTCAAATTATCCCATATGCACAAGCATGTTGAAGAAAGTGTTTAATTATTTAGATGTTCCCCACGTGCAGAAATCGCATATAATGATGATGATGATGATGATGATGATGATGATGATGATGATGATGATGATGATGATGATGATGATGATGATGATGATGATGATGATGATGATGATGATGATGATGATGATGATGATGATGATGATGATGATGATGATGATGATGATGATGATGATGATAATGATGATGATGATGAGGATTGATGATGATGATGATGTTATTCATACCCCTCGGGGTTGTAGATGTTCCCCACGTGCAGGAATTGCATATGATGATGATGATGATGATGATGATGATGATGATGATGATGATGATGATGATGATGATGTTATTCATACCCCTCGGGGTTAAAAGTAGTTTCAATACCACCTGCTAACCTGATTTTCATTCATTCAGATGTTTAACTGGAACTTCATTCAATGTTCCGCTATCGGCGTAAAAGAAACATTTACAACTGATATTTGTGATCTAATGAACCATCTCTCTTTTAGGAAGACATAGCAACGGTTTTTCTTTTGTTATCATATACGTAACGTATTCCCCGTAATAAGCCTAATTATTCTATTTTGCTATTTTTGCACTTATCTTTGACATTCCAAGCCCCTTGCTCGGTGTAACGGGTTTTCCTGCTTTATGCCATTTAAAAGCCATCCCTAAAGTTAATACTTTAAAATATGTTTGAGCCCAAGATGCTAAAAATGTCTCGCCTTATGGATAACAGATTTCCCTATGATTCAAAGCTATTCATTAAATTGTTGTTGCATATGGTATTGCTTCCCTTCAAACGCTATACAGGAGTTTTCCTTTCAATATAACACTTACAACAGCAGATTTCCTTGGCTATACCTAGCTCAGGTTCATTAGTACACAGGAATTGACACTCATTCGTCAGTTTTGGTCTGGGAACGCCTAGGGTGTACTCATTGGACTTTGCATCTCTAGAATTTTGGTTTCACTGAATTAGGTGTGAAGTGAGCCAGAGGTAAGTGGCGAAAGAACTTTGGACATTTCACTAATCGCAATTTGTAAGCAAGAATAGATACATTACAAGTAAAGATACAAAAAGTATGTTTCTACCCTTAATACTGCCAATTACCAGTTTAAGAATAACTTCTCTCCCAATTTAAGGATCGTAAACTATTTTTATAATAAGCAACATCTGCAAGTTAATTGTGCAGGTTTTGCAAAAACTTTTTGTTCTTCTATCGAAATGCTTACAAGAACATAAATCCTCTATGTAAAACAAAGTCTTAGTAGATACAGTTTCTTTCGTATGCATGTAATATTTTGGCATATTTAGAACTCAAATAAACTTAAACGTCACAGAGAAATGAGGTGTAAGTCAGATATAGAAAATGATAAAAAATCTTAAGACTCTTTTAAAAGCATATCCAGTTAAAATGGCAGAAATGGTATTGCTAGGGCAATGAAATATTGTTTTCGTCATGGTCCCTCCAGAGATATAAGCTAGGTATGCGCTCTTTCATCTTTTTTTAATTGACATGAATAAAGTAATTTTCATACAAGTAAATAATCTAGTTAAGTGTATTGCGAATTGTATAATCTTATGAAAAACTCTACATCAAATAATAAAAGAATCGCTTTTCATATCAATTGATTGAGTAAAAGTCACTTGGTAAACACAACATGAAGACATCAAGGAACGTTTCTTTCAAAGCACTGAGCAGTAAAGAAAAATTCAAAAAATTTGGTTATCCAAAACAAACTGGGTACCGGCTTTTCCTAAAAGCTAATACACTGGGTCACGAACCGAGCCTTTGTGTCCTTCAGCAAGCATGCATGTTAAACAATGAACTGCTTAAACTAAAGAAATAAAATTAGAACAGTAAAATGTCTTACTAAAATATCCACCAATTCTTCTTTTTTTCAACCTGTAGGCTGCTGTGTCTTTATTCACACAGCCTCTCCATCGTTTATTCTTGCATTTACCACTTAGAAATGCAGCCGTTTTGGATCTCGAAGATTGAGATAGAAAAAGCATCAGTGTAACACAAGTTGCCAATATAAAAGCCTGCTTCATTCTGGATTGTGTGTGATTCTCACGTCTTAACCCTCTGAAATGAGCGTCTGCAAGGCGTTTCTACATTTATAGTCGACAGTTGAGAGTGCATTTTGTTGAAACAGTGGGACGCAGCTAATTTTGTTTGATAGCAAACCACGCCTCGTAGGCGCACAAAAGCCTGCCTGTTTACAGTTTAGTGCTCGAAGTTTAATTCATTTTCTCTCCATTAACTTCGTAAAACATGCCTCAACGCTGTTCAGTGCTAAATGTGAGCAGAAGTTATTTTCAAAGCTAAGGTCCGTAGTTGAAGAAAATGATCCTTGTCCTTGTCAGACGCCTGAAAACAGCCACTCACCTGCCGCTCAAATAAAATTGAAAAATAAAATTTTGCTGACTAATAAATTATATTCTAATTAGTATCCACTTTTTAGGCTAGCTTAATTAGAAATTAAATTAGTTTTGGTGCTGTTATTCTTCAAAATTTGAGTTTTTCAACTTATTTCAGTAAATTTCATACAAAGATGATTGACACTGGAAGAAAATATTTAGTGCCTTTTAAAATTTGATGTAACTTTTTCAGCCTTTTATCAACGATAGAAATTTAGCCTTTATTAAAAACATATTTATCATTAATCACATGATAAAAAACATTGTAATACGATGATTTTTGGTCATTTATAAAATGCATGCCAGCCTTTTACCAGCCAGAAAATTAATTTGACCTGAAAAAATATACATTTGCATGCTGAATACAAAATAGAATGTTACTTCTGTGGTGATATTTTAGAAATATATCAGAAATATGTCTTTTTTCACCTTCATCAAGAGCGTTTTTTGGACTCGCAAAACAGAGTAGTTATATAATGTTGTACGCGTTATATGATGCTCTTTATAACTATCTATAACATGCTGCTTTTTAAACAGTTGAAAGTACTCTTCGTTGTGTATATATTAGCAAAGAAAATTTATTTACCACTCAAACTTTAAAAACGGTTTTATAAAAATGATATAACAGTACGCATTGAAAATGATATTGGCACATCGAGATGCATTCCGTCCTCGACCAAGTATCAGAATATTAGTTGGTAATTAAGACAAATACTGATTTTATATTGATGACTTGATTAGAATCACTGATAGAGGGGCGGCTGAAAATGCATTTCTCAGGGTCAACAAGTAATAAAATGTATTTGGCATTCACAACAGAGCACCTATACAATGAGACTCTAAAATATGTGAATGTTTTAGCTGAGATGTTGGTGGGCAAAGACGAAGAGAGTGAAGAAGAGCTGTCAATCAATGTCTCGCATTCCATTGTTTTTGCCCACCAAGATGTCAATCAAAGTCACATGCTTTAGAGTCTCAATTTAATTGTATTTTTCCTGATGTTCAATGTATGTTAACACATTTGATAAGAAAATTACCTAATATTGTCTTTGTCACATGTTAAAGCATAGAGAAATGAAAAATCGCTACGGCTCGAGATCCACGTGAGAAAAAGCGGTAAGATTCGCAATTTTTGGGCCAAGCAGTGTTCATTCAACACTCTCCTGGCTGAAATGTGCAAGAAATAAGTAGAATCCCTCATTTAGCATCTTTCCATTCATTTTTGGTCATGATCCGAATCCATAATCTGAGGAGTGTGAAAAGAGCAATGGTGGATGTTAGTCAGATTATGCGATATTTTACAGCCACTTTTCCACTTTCGTTGGCAAATGCTTTTGTCGTTAAAAAAGTTAAAACTGCATTTTGAATGATGTTAGTGAGCATAATTTTAGTATCGGCTCTATATTATTAACCCAAGAAATAATTGTTTCTGTCAAAAGAAACCAAAGCTAACTAGTTCTGCAGCGGCCATTTTTGCCCTGCAAGTAGACGATATTTTCATAGCTTGGAAAGCAAGCCACGCAGAAGCTCCCATCAACTGACACCCCTATATTACTTCAACAAGTATTTTTCATCCATATTCTAAATCAAATTAATACTTTTAGAATCCTTTTTCTAAATAAGCATGGTACACCGTTAACCCAATAACGTTTGAAGTCCATATAACTTACAACAAAATTCAGCCTTTTTCTTCCATTTTCAGATTTGCATGCACATTTCCCAAGTATTCTACCTCCTTTAGAGCAGGCTATACTGTACTAGCTCAGAGCCCATTCAAATTATTTAGTTCAGGGCTCCTGGCTAAAGCTCCTTTCTCTCTTATGAAGGCAGAATATGTAGCAGTCCCATTTCATGTCAGTCATTTTTTTTATAATTCTGTGTACGAAAACTGCTTCAAAATACCCAACCTGACAAACTCTCATAACTAAAACCTGTTTGACATTTTCGAACATTTTCACAAGCCTCCAGAAAGTTGAAATTACACAGAGTTGACGGTAGTGCCATGTTTGGGAGATTTGTCAAAGGTGAGACGGGGACCCTTAAACCTGGAACTTTCAAGAAAATGGTGGGAGAATATGGCGGCTAGGACAGTTAATAATAGCAAGGAAAAGAAAAAAACCAAAACGAGAGAAGTGTCCCGATTCCCACGCGACTCTATGGTTATAACGACAGGCTTGACAATATTTTTAAGTTTTACATCGTTCTTGTGTGTAACAAGGTGTCGCAGGAGCGAATTTTTGTGGTTTGAAGCCGTGGGGGGACGTCATTTGAATAGGATATTCTCAGGATATACACTGATCTACAGGAGCAGTGACGAAAGCAAGGAAAATTGTTGTATGACCTACTGTAATTAAGAAAAGCTACAACAATCAAGGAAGAGCGTAATTGACATATCTTTACCTGTAAATATAGTGCACACTGTTGTAGAAAGGGACAATTGAACAATTAACCATGTAACTTTTATCAAGGAAAATGAGACTTGGTACAGGGCCTCCGACGATGGGGGGCAGGGGTCCGTGGCCCCTCCACTCTTTCGTTGGAGTTAATTGAAAGCATGATTTGCGCATGCTAAAATAATCATTGTAATTGCTAGATACTTAGACAGTAAATATTTTCATGAAGCACAGATCTTTGCACTAGTTGTTAAAGGCAGTTCATCATGCTGTGACGTGGTTAATTTCCTAATCGGAGTTTGGCCCCACCACTTCTTAAGTCTTGCCGGTAGTAGAGAATAAAGACGAGAATAAAGGGAGCAGAAACAAATAAGGCGCAAATGGAGAGCTGGGATTTGTATTTATCTAAAGAGCGAAAGCCCGAGAGTCTAAATAACTGTTTTATACTGCATGAACTGATGAAAAGGTTTGAAATAAACTTTTACATACTGAATAGCACTTTTTTATCTGAGAATTAAATTGTCTGGAAATGGCAAAAGAGGCAATGGAAATAAATAGCCAGTTATAGATCGAATACCACTTACTTACTAGCTACTTTCTTATAAAAAATGTGTAAATGCAATAATAGATTATAATTTTCATTCTTTTGCAGAAGAGTATGCGGCTAGACATTATTTTAAGAACCTATGTAGGCAAGGAAAATCAGAAGGGAAAAATGTTGACAAGATGGGTCCATAGGAAAAAACATCCTTCGAAACCAGGGAACAATTAAGCGAAGTGAAACTTGTTACTGCGGAGGAGCATTTCCAGCATGGCTAGACAAAGGTGGTGGAATTTCTTTGTGGGTAAACAAACAACGAACATTCCAATGGCGGGATTATGCCCGAGAAAGAGCAATCAACAAAACGAAATATCACTTATTTTACCAAATTGAGCAATGGGATTGAAAGTTTATTTATAAAGGTATGATTTGAGCACCTATTAATTTAAGGATTTTACACATGTTTTTTTAGTTAGAGGCAAAATCGTAAAGCAAGTGAGTGGTGCGGAAATGAGTAATTCGTCGATTAGGCCCAAAGTGCCCAATCTACCTGTGTACCAACCTATGAAAATTTAAAAGTGTTGATCCTATCAACCGCTTCAACATTATCTTAGCTGAGAGGCTGGCTCAATGCTCAATTAATAGGAGCTGTTGAACCTTACCAAGGTCTCTATTTTCTAATTATTATGGCGATCATTGATTTGGTCGTGTCATCCATGGGAACTACCTAGTAATAACATAACATTAGATATCATCATGCTGTGTAGCTGGCTTAAAGATGGTTGTAGATGGCTGGAAATTAAGTGTTCGATGTTGCATTTAGTAAGAAGATGCTACAAAAAAGTACTGTAAGAGGTCTGTCAAGCACAAATCTCACTTAAATCCAACTACCTATTTTGGTTCTTCCATTTAAAAAGAAACAGGAATTAATAAGGCAATAATACATCCTTAAAAATTTAGCTGATGTGAGACTTTTTATCCCCCAAATGAACTTTTTAAGAGACTTGAGCACAGGAATAGCCTTTCAATATTAATTGTACAGTTATTATTACATTAGCCCCCATCTCTAAAAGCCCTTCCATTCAAGTCTACTTAAGGCAAAAAAAGTACCTGATCCTCCCAACATTTTAAGCAGGTACTTTACAAAACACATACCTCAGTTGCATAAAAGGGCAAAATAGGTTGGAATAATGACAATGATAATCATGATCATAGTGATCATTTTAGTGGCGAATGAACAAAAGTCCTTTGGACTCATTTTTTTAATCCATTTGGAGGAAAATTAAATAGGTTGATATTGCCAAGAAATACATGTCTGGAACAAAAGCTGTCTGTCACTGGACTTCCCATGCAAAGAAATGTTGACAGTCCAGCCCATACTGATTTTGGATGTCATTTGTAGGCTTAATTTGGCAATGAAGCTCCCAATTTTTTTAGTCTTTACGGAGAGAGGCAAAGTGCTTATGGAATTAAAGTATGCAATTTTTGTATCATGACTTACTGAGTGTTGTTTTAATATGCAAGATAGGGATTCGAAAACTGATTAGATTATGACTTCAGGATAAATTGCTGATCTAAGGTGATAATGGTAAGGGTGTTGTTGTGGTACTGATTGGCATGATAATGATTTTAAATGACTTTTTCTACTACTTTGAAAGAGATGATGATGGTAATTGTTATGATGTTGGTGATTTGTGTTTATGATTCCAATGATTACAATAATTGTACATTGCTGCTCAGCCAGGATTGAACAAAAACTGATAAACAGCTTTTGGTTTTGTCTCATATTTCCACTCATACACTTTGAAATGCAGACCCCAAAAAAACCTGTGCTTTGATGCAATGGAAACACCCAAATGCTAAAAGAGCGAAAAATCAATATTAAATCAGTATTTTTAAGCAAACCCAATAATTTGAAACATGCAAATGCATGGTAAAAATTTTGTGTAATTCCTGATTTCTTAAAAAAGATGCAGGCCAGAGGCCAGAAGGGGGCTTAGCCCCCAAACAGAATGGTGACACAAAAGAAATGAGAGAAGAATAGCACATTTTGTTGCATTTTTGGAATTTAACAAGCCCCCCCCCCCCCCACCAGAAATTTCATCCATTGAAATATTGTAAAACAAATCCGCTTTTTAGCAGCTTTGTCCAATTTCTTTTGTGTGAAAAGTTAGCCCTGACTGGCTTCCTTGCAAAGCCAGATAAATAGACTGGCTAGTCAGTTTGATAAGCAGTTATCAAAAGATCTGTTGTTTCCTTTAATTTTCTTAAAGTGAATCAATTGTTCAAATCCAGGCCATCCAAAAATAACATCTAATTTGATTTGATTTTCAAAGGAATTGAGGTGTATTTTAAGGGTCTAATTTCCTGTAATACTTGGTAACAGAAGAACTGTTCTTAAGACTGATTGCCTATTTATAGAATTGATGTTTATCAAGTGCCGTTTTCATGTGCATTGATTGGGGATATCACAGCCATGTCCGCTTGCCTTTGCAGCAATATGGAATCCATTGCAATAAGGGTTAGATTGCAGAGTTCAAAATCATAGGAAGGCTGGAGGGAGCTCCATAAATTCTGGTTTAGTCATAACTGAACTAACAAAACAATAGTTTTCTGCAAATTGCTAGCTCTTGTAAACATAATTTGCTATCTCCATAGGTGCTGCTTCACTTGAAAACTAAACTTCCAACCATGTTGCATTGGGTTGGTTTTTTGGAAAACTGCTGCAGTATTAAAATTTTCACTATAACCTTAGCTAAGCTGTGAGGTTTTTCTAGGATTTTCTAACTATCCAAATTAGTAGTCTAGACGCATAATTAGAGCAAAATTATTATGCATTGATTTCTTGATACCAGTGCTAGTAAAAGAAACCACACTATACTTGAATCTTATTTCTACCAGAAAATACCCCATTTGTGGTTGGCAAGCAAAGTAATTTTACCAAAAATAGAAAGTTGATTTTGCCAATTGCAGTGAGGCTTGCTCTATCATTCAAGTATCTCTGTGCTGAATTTTGTTAAACAAATTAATTGAAAAGTTTATAGGATGTGAGCTATTTACCTTACTGACAAACCAACCATGGCAATATTCATTGATGTGAATCTAATTCAGAATTACCTTGTTTTTAAATTGATCATCAAGTTGTTTTCTTGTATTTTAATCAAATTACTTTTTTAACAACATATTTTGTCAGAGGTCCTGAATATCATTCTTATCTGAATGACCGACTGCGGGGATGGCCTCCTGCCAAACTGCCTTTTGTTGGCAACCATTTAAATTTTTAGGGAAAGGTCATGGGCGGCATTGAAGGCTTTCTATTGACAGGATGTAATTGCTTCAAATGATGCATTTGTAGGTAATCAATCAAAAATAGGTCAGAATAATGTCTAATTGAATTTAATCCAGTGTCTTACCCGAGGAGGCGGCGTTCCTTAATACAGGGTGTTGGAGCCAGTTTACTCAAAATTTGCTCGGTTTTGAACTAGGTGTGTCTAAGAAAGTACCAGATGGAAAAGCTTAATGCAATTGCAACTATAGAAGTCTTAATGGTGTGCAAACAATTAGTCGCTCTTGTAGTCACATGGTTTTGTATGAACCTGTTTCAAAAGTTTGTTTGGGCATGCAGGAAGTCATGAACCTGAAATCTTCTATGGCATTACTGCAGGCAGCTGGAAGCAATGTTGTCGAATAAGCAAACATATTGTGTCATGATAATGTCCTGTGATTTCATTTCTTGAAGGATTGCTATATTGTAAAAATCCAAGATGATCAGAAAAATGAAGCACCAGGTGAAACTAAGAGCATTTTTAGCTTAAACCTAGCTTTCTGCAAAAAGTTGCATATTTTCCACTCCTGAATCTACCAGCAGATTTTCTTGTTGCATCATTTTTAAAAAAATTGAATGTTATAATGAAGCTTTGATTAATTTGTGAGTGTTAAGAGTGAAAATAAAAAACATGCAAATGAATGAGGTTACATTGGTTGCTTACATGACTGTCCTGATATGGTTTGCATGGAAGTTTGCATTGCCGAGTACTTTGCCAGTTCAAGTTATCAATGGGTAGTTTAAAGCACATGAAAACTCCAGGGCGCACTGAGCATTCTAATTGATTGGGTGTAATTGCTTCAAATGGCGCATATTGTTGATGATCAATGAATCATGGATCAAAAAGTTTGCCAATTGAATTCGGTTATGTTGTGGTTTACCTTAGGCGGTCTTGCTGGATGGCAAAAGATTGATTGTTGCATCGGGGCATTGAGTGTGTTTATGCAGACTTTGATAGACTTTGAACTAGGTGTGGTTTAGAAAGTATAGACTGGTTATAGAATGATGCAGTACAGCAAATAAATCACAAGGAAGGGCAATGTTTAAAAATTAAATGGAGAAATTTGATGCAATTGGACCTTTTGAAATGCCTTTCATCCTCCAGCAATTATTTGACTCCTTTTTTAATAAATTTTACTAATTAGCACTTTGTCTTGGAGTTTTATTTGAGCAGTTAGGAAATTTTCAGCACAGTTACCTTTTGGCACCTTACTGATAGTGAATTTCACCTCACTGCATTTGA
This sequence comes from Catostylus mosaicus, assembly GCA_964019065.1. Classification (NCBI taxonomy): domain Eukaryota; kingdom Metazoa; phylum Cnidaria; class Scyphozoa; order Rhizostomeae; family Catostylidae; genus Catostylus; species Catostylus mosaicus. The sequence goes on along the minus strand of OZ025184.1, from coordinate 2,723,301 downwards.
ACGTTTGTATGAAAAATCTTTTGCATCCTCATCCTTGCAGGCATATTTGTAAATAATGCAACCACAGTTCGTAGAAATTTTTTGCATGATAAAGGAAATTTGAATGTTTAACCAGTATGTGCATTCTATCAAAATTGGTTATTTCCAACCTTACCCATAACTAACCATGTTTGAACTCTATTATACTCAGGATCTTTCTTTTGTTAATAAATTAAGACCTTATAATGAATAAACTGGTGCTGGCAATAATTCCTGAAATAATTATGTATTTTCTTTGATGAAATGCTTATTTTGTTAGTGAAAGAATTCTGGCTGACTAGATTTTGTTTGGTCATTGTTATCAATCATACCTTCTAAATATCATTATTTTATGTATGTCACTTTTTCTAATTTTTAAAAATAATTGAAAAACCAAGCCTGGAAAACTTTATTCTACCATGTTAAAAAATTTTAAACTCCACAGTTTCCACCTTGTATCAAATTTCTTGTGAGTTGACCTATTTTTTAGACCCTGATTTGCTTCAGTGGTTTAAAAATGTCTTTAGTGATTTAGTGCATTAAATGATATATTATGGGATCACTTTTGCAAAGAATCTATTTTCATATTCATAGCTTTTAAGAATTGCATTGCAGAAAAATATACATCTAAAAAGTAGATTTTTCTTGAAGGTAACCATAGGGCTCATTCTACTCCTCAGAATGTGAATATGTAGATATGGTAACTCTAAGACAAGAAAATAAAGAATTCTGGTGCTAGTTGTTGTTTATGGTCAGTAGTTCTTAGAAAATCTCCTCTTTTATATTAAGAATTAACCTGTGACAAATGATCCCTTATACTTCAAGCTTCAATGCTGCAATAGTCTGTCTTTAAACATCCCAGTTTGTCTCTTGTTTCCAGGAACTACAAACAAGACATGGTGGGCCTTGGTGAAAGTATAGCTTTATCTGCCAGTGTACTTGCACTGCTTAGCATTATTTCCATCTCAATATTAGTGTGCATGATTTTGGTATATTGGAAGTATCGTTCAAAAGAAAAGAAGAAAACTATTTGGTACAATTCTCCTAGTGAGTTGAGAACGGGCTGGTTAACAGATGACCGTCAATGTCTTGTTCCTGGAAAGTTTTCTGCAAAAATAATTCAACCTGATCCTGCACAAACAAGTGACTCAGCTTCAGTATGTTGATGGGTATCCATTTTAAATTATGCTTATCAGTTTCATCCAGTTACACAGAAAGTTTCCAGATTGTCTTGATGAATTTATTAACCAAAAACTCTTCTAGAGACCTCATTGATTTGTCTAGAAGGGTAACACCTAGGTGAGCTTCTCCTGTTTCAGGAGGGTAATTGTCAAGTTCCAGTCTGCCCAGTATGATAATGACTATAATATGAATAATTGTTAATATACAGCTTTACTCATTTGACTAGTGGAACCTGAGTGATGAACTAGAGCGTAAGCCGTGTTTGGTTTCTCTTTTTATACAAATTCAAATAAGATTGAAAAAACGTAAGTTTGTTGTCGCTAGTTTGAAAAGGTAACTTTCCTGCCATCATCTCACATTCCCTGACAATCTTCTTCAAATTTCAATGAAACAGATAACTGGCCCTGTTAGAATGGGCAGAGCCACTACAGATATAGATATATTACAGACCCAGAAATTTATCATTTAACACTTAATGCATTATGCATTTGATGTAGATATATTATAATTGTCATCATCAGATGCTTTTTCCTTGTCAAATAACATGAAAATAACATACAGTTTATTTCTCTTTGAACAAGGGTGATTTCACCTCAAGTACCTATCCGGACTCTCAAGAAATCTTTGACCTTCCTTCATGTGGAAAAATATCTTTCATATTGAGATATCTTGTAGAAAGGTAAGGTATTGCATCCTAGCTAAGATTTTCAATTATTTACTTAATTATTTGGCATTTATGAATATTGAAATTGTTATGGCCAAAAATTATGCTTATTTGAAACTTATTTGAAACTAAACTTTAACGGATGATACAGCACAACTGCCCTCTGACAAGTTGGAAGGCAACTCTCATTGAAAGTCCAACCCTGCCTACGTTTATCTTCTCAAAAAACATTTCTATTGAATGTAAGCTTTTTTATACAAAATTTGGTTGTAGCTTTTACCACTTTCTTATTTTTCATACTTTAGAGAGGAGCTGATGGTTCGCCTCATCCAACTTGAAGGCTTTTCTTCCTCAGATAACATTTATCATGCTGATAGTGCTTATGTTGATGTGCTGTTAAAACACATCGGATCAAAGAGCAAAAAACAAGCCGATAACCCACCAAAACTTGACATAGCATTACAGCAGGTGTACTATTTTATAATATCACAAGATCAGTTATTTTCATACAAGCTTGTTTTCAAAGTGAATACCTTTGACGAGTCGTTTCGAAGGACTGTTTCTGGAGAGGTGGAAGTTGACTTGTTCGAAGAACTCAAAAAACACATATTCACTGGAGCTGAAGTGATCTTATCAAAGGATATTCAGCCAGCATCTAATCGGGTAATTTGTGTTTTCTTGCTTCATAGGCATATGTTATACTTAATTTCAAATCTTATTTGTTCATCCTTTTGTTGCTGTTATCATGAAAGACATTGCTTTCATCCGCCTTCTTGTTACTTTCGACGGTTGCTTAGCTTTGTTTAGGTAACAAGAAAAGGAGATGTTGTGTTTCCTTACCACTTGCCCATGAAACTCCGGGAAATAAGGAAAACTATCCAGGTTTCAGTCCAACAAGCTGAAAATTGATAAAGAACTGTCTTCCTGCTGTATTTTTTTAAACGTTGCGTAGTTACGTCGATTAATTATACGATGCCGGTTTGCCACACTTGAGTAGCTCAAGGAACTCGTACATTGGTAATGTCCACGTCTTATCCACGGTGAAACTAAAAAATTTGGCAAATATACTCGTACCCTGGTGCAGTGGCGGAGCCAGAACTGGAAAAGTGAGGAGGCCATGGGCATGTTTATTAAAAAAATCTTGCATGACCACGCCCTTTGAACTCTTGAAAACGCAGGAAACGCCCTTTTAGCTAAATTGAGAATAGATTTTCGTTTCGATCATTCATTAGATTGCTTAATTACATGGCAAAAGCTCTAGGTCAGTCGAACCCCTCCTGAGAGACCAATTTTTTTCCATTTTTGTGTGAATCTCCGGACCCGACTTTTGGAAAAGCGGGGGGTCTGGACTCCCCATTTCCAACAACAGGCTCCGCCACTGTCCCGTTGATATCCACGTCTTAACCACGGTGAAACTAAAACATTTGGTATATATACATATATGAATAGCCATTTCATTTATTTATAATATGGATAAGATAGTATTATTTCTCCTTCAAAAAAGGTTTCTTAATTTAGCTTAATTTAACTTACTCATAACTTACTGGGATCGTGATTGCTGGGGAAAACTTATGTTTTTATTTTGTTTCTTTAAGATTTTTTTGGTTTTGATGCAAGATGAAAATTTATTGTTCTAGACCTCCAGTTCTGCAAAGAGTAGTAAAGAGAACTTGCATCCCTCGTTGAGTCCAATTCTAGATGAAGCCGAAGATGATATTGAGGTGGAGAGAACTATGATGTCATCTCCACTCTCATGGGAAGATGAATGCGATATGTCCAGTAAATCAAGTTTTGGTCCAGTTCCGTACGAGGATCTATCATCAAGTGGGGTACAGTGGCACCGCCTCTCTGGCGACAGTTGGGAGGAGCAGCTTGCCTCGCAGTGGCCTCACCTTTCAGATTCAGTGGTCTCAGTTCCTAGCTCATTTCACTTTGTGGAGAAATCGGTTGACATTGATTTTGGCGAAAGAGGCTGTGAAGACGTCGTTGATTTGCACGACTGTTTGCCTTTACGACGATCTATATCCGAAAGCTATATTCCACACTATGGCCGATTATCTCCTCCTCCAAAGAATTTCTATCATTTAGTTCCAACGTCACTTGCAAGCAGGAATCTGAAGACGACTCTTGAAAGTCCCTTCTCTCCAAATCGCAGCCACACACCAGCTCGTGCTCAGAGGAAGTTTTCAGGACAGGTGTTCACCTTTGACCGTCCGGAGCACGAGAACATCTGCAGAAAGAGATCCCTTTCGCTGCCCTCATTAAAAGATACAATAGTTGAATACACGCCAGCTGTATCAAATGAGTATGAAGACTGTTTTATGGACAATTTTGCACGAGAAACCTCAGGGTACACACGCTAATTTGCATGATGAAAACCCGAAAAGAATTTTTTACCTTTAAAAGGTATCTGAACTCCAGACAATACTCAGAATATAGTTATATTCTAGGCATGAACAACCTTTAAGGGGTGCTTATTTCTGGACATGTTTGCCCCCACCCAAGAATTTCTCTTTAAATTTGAGGAACAAAACATGTTTTCACCAGTTTCAATTTTTCCAGTTTCACCTAGACCCTATAGAGAGGGGCTGTTTACTATTTACTATTTTATAACCAAGGTGTGTATTTAAAGGACGCCTTAGAAAAGGCTTTTAGGGTAAAAACCTTTTTAGGGTATTACTCAGTTTCATGTAAAGCAAAATCCCAAATGAGTTCTTGGCCCAAGGATTCTGTTAATTTAGTTGTGTGCTGGATGTGTTGTTACGTTGGATGTGAATAGAAATGAATTGATGAAAAATTATATTGGTTAGGCCGCTAGTCACCTATATTGAAACCACTTTTCCACATTTAATTCCATGCTGCCCCATTTTTTCACTCATCTGTGTATTCGCATTTTAAGTTATTTATGACTGTAAAGAATGTATATAGCATAATCAAACAGCTATCGATATAGCTTACGATTTGCATTTTTGCATTAATTTTCGATGAGGCGAGATCAGATGCTAAATTTCGAAATTGCTTTTTGCCATAAGTAGGCATGTATAGCAGAACCTGTTTAAGACAGGGCCGTCGAGAGCCAGTGGGGGCCCCGGGGTATTTGATTGCACCGAGCCCCAGTGAGCAATCAATTTTTTCATTGAGTGAAACTTTTGCGGGCCCCTGACCTCCGACCCCACCTAACCCCCCCCCCCTCTCGACGGTCGTGGTTTTAGATGTTGTCTCTAAGAGAGGTAGTTATTGTGATGACGTTCAATCTAATTAGTAGTACAAACTTTTGCATCTTTTTGAATTTTCCCTCCCTTCCTCCCTCCCTCACTCCAAAAAGACTAACATATATGTGGAAAATTATATAAAATGTTGTGCAAGGGTGTGAAAATGTAAACGAATTAATTGGTCAGTGGAATCTTCCACTTTACAATTGGATGGGTGTTTCGTACGGAGTCTTAAAGACTCTCACTTGAGGGGGGAAAAGTCCAATTCCTTTGATTCCCCTGCTGATCGCATTAATAGCTCGCATTAAGCTTCCTTTTTACAAATACAAATAACATTGCAAAAAATTCTATTCAGCTGATAGACGTTCTAGCCTCCAAGGTAGCTTAAGTGCAATGTCCCCTTTCCAATTTTATGTAAATCCAAGGTTTATTAAAAAGATATGCTCGAATGGCCCCATTCTGTGGCTATTTCAAAGGCTGGGGCTCGAGGCAATTGCCCTGGTTACCCCAACCTGCCATTTTCCTCCCTTATTCCTGCATTTTGTATTAGCTATTATTACATCACATATATATTAAATGACGTCACCTGAATTGTGAATTTTTGAAATTTTATTTAAAATTTGCGTAAATAAACATTTTATACAAAAATTCGGATTATTTATAATATTAAGTCGTAGCATTGTAAGCATGTCACTAGTATTTAGAAATGTTTCATTAGGGGGTAGAATTAATGTATTCAAAAATTACCATGTTTTATTTGCCACTCTTATTTTTTATATCATATTTGTCACTCTTTTAGTGAACTTTTGTTTTTTCAACTGACACTGGTATCTTCACTGTATTGATTCTTTTATGTGCGGGTAATACTGGCCCCTCTTGTTAGTGGTGCTTTGTTGTCCTTTGATCCCCGCCAGCAGGGAGCCTCACTTAATGTTCCGGATTGTGAGGGTTATGGCACTTTTGTCCTGCAGAAATCGCCCTTTGTCCTGCAGAAATCACTCTTCGCCATCTCAAAATTGTAAAAACTGCCCATTTTATATCTAAAACCTGCCCTGCAGCGCCTGTTTTTGCCCTGCAATAGACGATATTTTCAAAGCTGGGAGGGCAAACAAATCCCCAGCCCCTCGCCTAGAGTGACGCCTTAGTCCACAAGCCGTTTGAAAACTCATAACTGAGCACCACATTCTTTCCGGTGAAAGGAATAGACTTGGAGCGAGTCTAGCCTTCGAAATATTTTGATCTTTCTTATTGCATTGTTAGCATTAATGTTTTTATTTACATTTAAATACTTTGTGCTTAAATTGTATGTATGCAGTAGAGTTCTAAACTGAAACTAAACTGACTGAACTGACATACTTTGGCACCGGTGCCACGGAAAATTGAAAGCTGGTGGGGATAAGGGGGGACTTGGGAACATGGTTGAGAAAAGTCAAACGAAAACAGGAAAAGGAAAACCTGGGACCATCAAAACACAAACACCCTCCAATTCAGGACAAAACCTACTCCACCAAGATAGCTCAGCATGGTGAATGCTCACTCTTCTTTGTTATTTTTAAACCTTTCATCCCCGGAGGTACCATATTTCCTATGATCTTCATAGGGAAGTGGTTTTATTATTAAGAAGAGTACCTAATGGGATCAACAGTTTTATTCATTTTTAGCTCAAAATTTGTAAGTTTTCAGCATCATCAATTATAGTAACCCCCTTCCAACGTGACTGAATGCATAAGTTGCTACTGTATAATTGTACTATCACCGGGAGAGACAGGGTTAATCAGAATAATGTGAGTATCGAGATTTTCAGTTAATTGTCATCCCAACCCTGGATCAAATTTTCTTTGGTTTAGTTTGGACAAAGTCTAGGATTCAGTCGTTCGTTATTTAGCAAACGTTCTGCCTTCTTTCCCGTAAAATTACAAGCTTATCTCAATCTTTACATTCGATACCTATGGTAAGTTTGGGGCAGAGGCGTTGCTACGATTTTTTGATACAGTTGCGCAACCTGAAAATATTCCTCAATAATCTGACAAACTTTAGAAATTTTGACAAAATATTCCCCTTACGCGACCTCACTGGCCTATTTTGCCCGCTATGTTATGTTGAAGGCATATACGTTTATAATCGCAATTATTTGACCTATGCCTATCTACTGGCAATTATCCCCATCACAAAGCCTGGCCATGTCTTGACTTTTTATTGCCTTCTAGTTCAAAAAAGCACCAACATGAACATGAGCGACAACGCCCAAAAATGGACACGCCCAATCTTCATAGCCCCTCATTCGAAAATATGCCCCGGCGTTCCTGTTCAATGGTGTCCGAAATCTTTGAAATCTATTAAAGTTATATTTAAAGTTGTGTTGCGAAAGGACGCTATATGTGATTCGCAGTCGTTTATTGATTTATATTTATCTAGATTCAGGGTTAGTTTTCGCAGGAGAGGAAAGCAAGCGGACGGGAATTAGAATTCAGTCTCAAGGGGCAGGTCGTTTTTACGTATTCTCGGGCCCATTGTAACAGATACAGATTCTTCCTTTGTGTATTTAGCACAAATGGATTATTGCCGCTCCACGTGAAGGAAGAGATGGTAACTTCCCAACACTTGAAAATTTTTAATACGCCAAAACTTGCAGTCAGCCGTACAATTTTGCGGTTCAGTTATAGATCTTCACAGCGACGCACATCCAATATTTAGTGGGGTTGTGTACTCTAGCTTGACCGACTTTCAGTTATGACCGACTGGTTGAAAAAGTAAAGTAGTATGTAAGTATATTCTTCGTCTTACGTGTTCTGGTGAGATTTTTTTGTGGGCTTTTAGACCTATTTTTCTATGCACGAAACATTTGGATCGGCTCAGAAAAAAGTGGGAAGGGTTGTGACACTGGGTCTTTAGCATGAGGGCACTTCACCCTCGGTAAATTAACACCGGTAAATTTCTCATATTTTTTGACTCATGATTTACTTTCTTGATAATTTCAATTGGGTTTGGTCAACTTTTGTGATTCTTCGCAGAATACACGCATTTTTTTCATAAGAAACACGCCACCTCATTGAATAAGAGATACTTGAAATTGAGAAACCCCGTTTTTCGATAAAATCGTACCTTTTCTCCACGTAGGTATTTAAAAACTTTTGAAAAACTTTTAGTACTGAGTACTAAGTCCTAGCTTAGTTTCTTATTTCCTATAAAAAGAATGCGTGTAGAATCACTTTCTAGAAAAAGGGGGCAATATTGAGTACTGCAGTTTCCTTCATTGTTTCTTTTTTTAATTCGATGTCATCAAATTTTATGATATTGGGTTGCAATCAGTGCCACTTAATGCACTTGAGGGCAAGGGGGCACGACCACGAAAAATTAGGGCAACACAATAGAAAAAGAAAAATCAGAAGTGGGAATTGTCCCAAGTTAAATCTAGCGATAAAATTGAGCAACATTTTTAATGTTCAACCCGGCTGTTTTTCTAAGCAATAGAAAGTAATTCTCAGGAGCTTTTCCTTTTATTATTTTCCTTTTATCTACATCCACTTTTTACAGCTAACCAGCCAATCATAATGATATAAAACGACAAAATTTCAAAATACTGCATTTTCCCTAGAATTTTGTGCTTCTCAAGATTTTTGGCCTCAGTTATTGAAGGATCGTTATTTTGATGAAAGCTGTACTCGTTTCCTTTTGCAAGTTTCTTATAAAAATCAATTTTCCTCTTCAAAACTTTCGAACCCAGCCAAACTTTCTATCAATTTTGAGCAAAGTTTAACTTCTGTCCTGGGTACACTTATGAGACTTACTGATGAAAAAAATTATTTATTCTCACAGCTCTTTAAATTTCGTTTTTAATCGTGATGACCCTAAGCTGGTCTGCCCCCTCCCCAGTTTTATTATTGACGTTAAAGCAGAGTGTCTTCTAATGTGAGGACAAGATACTGCGCAACCATCCACAAATCTGTCAAACGATCGGAAGAGCTTGGGATCGGCGAGCTCGGGGCGGGTCTTGTAAAACAATGAGCAAGCTGTGACACAAACAGCCAGATTAAAATACGTTTCCGCTACTGTACCAAACTTTCTCTAGTTTGACGCGGCGGGGTGCCATTATATTATACCGCAATATAAAGATAAACTATGAAATTTTGATGCATTCGCGAGAGTCACTGTAGTCGCTGCTCCGAGCGTACGGTCCAAATTGGAGCGGAGCAAGACACAGACAAAGCGTCTTATAATTTCCCCTGCCTATTCGGCAGTCTCAAGGGAAGATGGACGTTAAGGTCAAGTTCTTGTCTTGGCTGTTTTTGTTCACGATTATTGCAGCAGTTTATGCTCAAGGTGAGATGAAACTTTTTTATGTTACGGGGCTCTTAAAACATTGCAATTTATCTTTATTTATTAAGGGGTTTGCCCCAATATAACCCCAGCTTGAGTTGTTTAAACTTATTGGAAGGTAAATGCGCCAATTTCTACAGAATCGTTGAATGATAGGTGTTGGTCTTAAGAGTTGGAAACCTTGTGAGACTGGGCTTGGCTCCCTAGAGCAATCAGCATACTTTTGGCCTAGGGCAACGTTTTTTGAGGCGAAAAGATTTCGGGTAGAGATACTGCTCGCTTGATTAAGATGCCAAGGGCGCCGTCCTGATGGGTTTCAAAGCGTAAAGGAGTATTTTATAATAAAGGAAGGAACTAAATTTTACATATGTATTGGCTTTTGGCGACATTTTAGTGTTTTGAGAAATGTCGCTTCAAGCAGAGGGCAACAAGGTATCTTGCATTGATTTGACTTTTACCCTGCTATGAAAAGAAGACGATTTATATACTCTACTGTCTGCCTGAGTTGCTTGTTTCTTTATTTAACATAGTGTAGCAGAATTGGAAGACGCGTATATTGTTTTTAATAAAGTTGAGGAACGAGAAGGAGAGGCGCAACCTTGAATACTTGAAACTTTTCCCTTATGTTGTAATACCCTGGAGAAGTTTAAGAAACAAATACAACTATAACTATCTAATGAACATTTCCAAAGAAAAGGAAAGAGAATTTAACCCGCAGGACGCTTTAATCGTTAATATTTCTCCAGGCAAAGTTGCGTGAAGTTCACTCGCCCCGTAGGCTTCAGACCCTAAGGCGATTTGCAAGCTGTGAGGCTGAGGTGAACAAAGCAACCACAGCGATGTGAACGACACATTCTGCAGCTAGGAAAGTCATCTGTGAAGAAGTTTAGCCCTTTTTTGTTTTATTAAATTTTAGAAATTGCACCTAACTAGATGTGTCAGTTGTATGTAGGTTCAATTTTATCGAAACTATCAAATAAATGCATTTTCGCAATCAGCAGTGTTTTCAACGTAGGGAATGAAACAATACTCACTTGTCAACAATTTTCCCTCCAATCCGGTGATTTCATCAATTTTGGTTGAGATTCTGGCGATTCTCATCATTGTTTAGAAGACCCTTTTCTATTGATCTCAATGCATTTAGTTTCATATACCTGCCAAATTACCCCTTTTTTGTTGTTCCATGGGCAGAGACCGCTGAATAAAATACTGTTCCCTGAGATGTCTCCCGGAGCGGTTGGAGATACCGTCTTTAGCCTCGAGACCTTTTTGTTTCAACAAGAACAGCGGAAGTGACCGATATCTGAGTAGTGAAGACTCTCAGTCTTGGGGGATGCCCTGCCAAAACCGCATGCGTACGGAAATCAATAGCATAGCCACTGTTTAGCATAGCGGGTGGAAATTCTTTGTGAATGGTGGGCAAAAGCAATTGAAGAGAGCATTTTTGCTTGTGTTACACTTTTTGTAATAATGCGATAATTATATTAAACTTGACAGCATATGATAAATAGGAGTCACAAAAGAACTTGTGCTAAATACACTGTTTAATTTACTTTCCATTTTTCCAACCCACGCTAAAATAGCTAATTGCTCCAAAATTTCTGATTTCGTTATTGTCAGGATTGCACATTTTTTGAAAGGGGTTTTCAAATAATAGCTTACCTCTGTTTGCAAAAGATAGCTCAAGTTATTCACTCTCAACCCCACTGCGTAGGCGCATTTTGATTTAATCTCTTCCTTCTTCTCCGATGGCTTCGATTGATCATAACTTGACTATAACTTAAATATATTTTGATCTGTAGACCAAAATGAAGAAGAGAGACCACCACCTGGTCAAGGCGGTGAGGAAGAGAAACCACCAGGACAGGTAAGATGAGAATATATGTTGTTTTAGGTTGAAGCCCTGATGTCCCCAATTTTCTTTGTACCACTCGCGTAGACTTAGGCCTAAGCCTGTCCGTGATATATGGATGTGAACAAAAAAATTATAAGACCCAGGACATGTTTTTCTGGAAGAAAGAAAACTAATTTATTTAATTATCGTGCTATATTTGCTGTCAGGGCAGTATTTCTACCTTATCATCACGTTAACACATTTATATATTATATGCTATATTTGATATGTTATATTATTGTTTATATTTATTATTTTATGAACTCAATATGATCTTACTTTTTAATTTCATTTAACTGAGTATGGAATAAAATTGTACAGTGCCTCGGAATATGTATTAACAGATTTTGATGCTTTGTAAATGTTTATGTTATTTTTGCCAACCATTTTTATTGTACCAGTTTCTGTGCTGGGTTGAAAGTACTGTAAGTTACACCATTTTTCAACCTAGGGAAGAGAAATACTTTTTGCATATCTTCACTGTATAATAGCAATTCCTGGTGGTGTTCAAATGCCACCCTGCATGACATTGTATTAGAAAGTCTAAAGTTTGTGCAAATAACGTTCATTGCTCGCAATCAAATAAACTTGCTGTTAAGTTTGACAAAATACTTTACATTGGACATCTTGAGAATAGTCTGCACATAATCCTTTCTTGGACAAAACAATGATTCATGATAAGAATTTTCACTCCAATTTTCCCTTGCCATTGATATTTCTTATTTGTTTCCACTGTAGACTCAGATACCAGGACCAAAAGGAGCAAAAGGACCACCTGGAGATGCTGTGAGTAAAAAGTTAACCATAGCCATGAAATTTTGGTCAAAAAGTTGACAGTGTTTGTATATGAAATCTCACATAGTTCTACTGCCAGTTGCATTCCCCTCTCAGGATATATTTTAAGTCGGAGATCTGGCATAAATGTACTAAATCAAATGTTTCAATCTCATCCTATTTTTAAAAAATTTATTAATACTCATACAAAGTTGCAACTTTCTAAACATTATAACTTATGTTTTCAACAGTAAACATGAACAAAAACTATGAAATATATAGATATACAGCTGTATATGGTAGGAAATGTAGACAACAATAAAATATCATATAAGTAGGATTATAGGCAGAGAGAGAAAAGAAAAGACGATTTTTAGCTCAGTTTGTACCCCAAGATTTCAACTGTTCTAATAAAAATTCCTTACCCAAATGTTGCTGTTTTAGCCCCAAAGCACTCCAGCCCACTAGCCAGCCATTTGTTGTCTTTTATTAAAATACATATTTGCATGTTTTTATTTTTAGGGACCAGATGGAGATCCGGGAGATAAAGGTGACCCAGGAGATGCAGGATCTGATGTAAGTTTACAACTAACTCTACCTACTAATGGTGGAACTTATACTTCATGTCCCTTCATTTCTATCCTGTGCCCTTCCATTAAACAAGTTTTCTTTCAAGTAAGTTTTGTTAAGGGGGTTAAGTGAGAAGCTTGCCTGCTAGTTTCACAATGAAGGGTTTTTTATAAATTAGGGAGAGATTTTTGACTAAATCCCTTTTATGGGTGCTCCAACAAAAATAACACACCAATTTTTTATATGGTCTGGGTCTGCATTTAAGGACCACATTCTCTGTTATTCAATAAAACATCTTGGTCTTCTGGTTTTAACAGGGACTTAGTGGATTAGATGGTGCTGAAGGAGATGAAGGAGAAGTTGGTCCCCCAGGACCACCTGGAGTCCCAGGACAGAATGTAACAGTAAGTGCATACATTTTAATGAGAATTGTATTGGAAATTTTTACCACTGATAAAGCCAATTTCTATGAAATTCACTTCTAAAGGGTTTTTGCACAATTATTTTTTCTAAAATTGACACAATATTCAAGAGATTGGTAGCCTATATTGGCTAGCCTTGATCTTTTTGGCAGTTTCCATTTTCCAAATTTGTGAGATTTCGTGCAGTTGCATTTGCAGTTACTCTGCTTTCAGGTGCGATATGTAATCCTACACAATATTTAAGGTTCCACTTGCCGCACAATTTGTTAATTGTTATGGTCTTTAAAGCAATGATTTAAATGGTAATCTCATTAATATGTTCTTTGGAACCATATATTATTTTTGCAGTTTAGAATAAGTACAAAATCAGTTTGAGTCATTGGAATAAATTGAAAGCACCATTTGCCCATGCTAGCATCATTTTAATTGCCTAAGACATGAATTGTACACATTTTCATGGAAAAGGGATTTTTACGTTAGTTTTGCATGGCATCTCATCATGTTGTGAAATTGTAAACATTTTTGCATCAAAGTTTGGTCTTCCCACATTTTTGTAAATGTCAAGTTTCAAAATGTATACAGGTGGAAACCGGGAACATGCACTTGAAAGGAGAAAAACACAGACAACTAATGACCCAATTTTTGTTTATCTGTCTCATAACTTTTTATGTGACAATGCCTTATGTTGAGTTTTTTTGAAATTTTTTCTGATATGTGATATAATTTCTTTTCTTCTAGACTCAAATCACCATCTATGGCCCACCAGTAAGTATTGGTACTCTCAGTTAGTTCTCTGCTTGCTTAAATTCAGTGGCAGATAAGTTGCATTGTTCATAATGATTGTGATAGCTTTTGAGTCATCGTGGTTCCTACAATGTAATATGATCTCATCTTCAGGAATATTTTAACAGATCATACATCAGTATTTACGTTAGTTTTATATCTATGATGCTATTTGTTACTTTAGGGTCCAAGAGGACCGTCTGGAGATGCTGGAGCCGGTGGACCATCAGTAAGTGTTTAAGTTAAGTTTCACTGCTAAACTGAGTAAAATGTCAATGCACAAGTGCCATTTTTGTAGAAAGTTTGGAACAGTTCATATGCCCTATGCAAAAAAAAAGATCTTGATGTCTTTGGGAGGAAACTCTTTTAAGTAGCTGAATTAACCCTTGTTTTTTCGAATAAAATTGTTGATCATGGTAGAAATTGTTTTTAGTTTAGATCAGGTTAGATCAGTTTGTGGAACAGTACAATGTTAAACTATTACTACAGTTTTTTTTTCGTAATTTTCCTAACATTTATGAGCCTTAATCCTCAAGAAGGCAGTGAAGAATTTTTAGGCAAAGGTTGAAAAGCTCAGGACTTTAACCCTTAAAAAGATGTTTTCTGGCTAAGATAGTATATATCTTTACTTGGCTGAATTTTGATGACACTACTCAACCTTCTGCTAAAGGATGATGATAACTTGAAATTAAAGAGTTTCCTCCAGTATTTCTTTAGTTTCATGTCCTTCTAGAAATCTGTTGCCAACTGATTAGTAGTGAACAAATTTTCTTTGTTTCAGGGACCTCCTGGTGAAAAGGGAGAAACTGGCCCACCAGGCCCAAGAGGCCCTCCTGTATGTATATCCTTGATTTATATTCACTTTTGCTTTAGTGAATCTTATAGCTTCATTGTGTGAGGAGTTTTTCAATTAGAAATATCCAACTAGGGTAATAATTAACGCTTCTAAAAGTGGCCTGCTTAGAGCATTGCTGCTTCATCCCTACTTGTAAGTTGGCTATTTACCATATTCCCCACATCGATTTGCTCTTTCCATTGCTTATAATGTGATCAGCAAAATTTTTGTGTCCACAATATAACTAAGGGATGCATGAATTTGCAAAATTTGTTCCCTTGTAGGGTCATGATAGATGGAATTTGATAGGATCGTTTCTAATAGTGTTTTTACGTGCTTAGATTAAGGACCTGCGGATTCCAGTCATTTTGATGGCAAACCAAACGCTGATAGAACCCTAGAATTTTTGAATCCTATTCAGGCATTTCTTCTACAAAGACAGCAAAATTGTTTAAAAAAAAGGTTCATAAGATGAGAGTAAAACATTTGTTCAAACAACACCGAAAGGGAAAATAATGTGACCACTTGTTTTGACTTCTAGGGACCACTTGGAGACCAAGGTCCAGCTGGTCCAGATGGAGCCAATGGTCAAAACGTATGTATCTCTATATCTACCAATATCTTTTATGATAGGAAATGTTGAAAATATTTATAGATTAAGTTAATAAGAAACTGGAGGCAATCAACGAATAAAAAACTTGATATTGGCCCACTGAGTTCTTTAAAACTTCTGAATAAATATGAATTCTATATATATTTATCTATATAATTTGTAAAAGTCTGTTTAGAACCAAAGTCAGTTATTGAATCTATTCATTATTGAATAGAAAGTTATTTTTTTAGATCCATTTGGTAAGCTATGTAACTAAAATTCACTATAAGTGTTGTTGATTGTCACTTGATGAATTACCATTAGAATTGTCCAAAAAGTTTGACAGAAATGATAAAAGTGTGACATAAATATGACATCTTATTCACATCTTCAATTTTGATTTGGCAAATATTGAAGTCCATCCACCATTTTGTAAAAGTTGATATTCCATCCAAAGATGGCAATGATCCATCACTCAGGCCAAAATCTATCAGAACATCAAAGTGACCCAGGCAAAATTTTTTTTCTGATCAGATTAGGAAGTTTAAGCATTAGCAGCTTAGCTTCAAATTCAGTTGTTATGTTGCAATTCTGCCAAGAAGAAGGTATAGTTGGTTTAACAATAATTCACCAGGTCTTATTTTAATGTCTGTTTCAGAATTATGTGACATTAATTGGGTTTTTTCTTTCTCTATTGTAACATGAACTGTGTTTTTTTCTATTGTAGGGAATCAAAGGAGCCAAAGGTAGACAAGGACCTATTGGATCTGCTGGTTTACCTGTTAGTATAACATTCTTGTTACATTAGTATTTTCTCTAATTTTGTCTTTCTTATCTGCTTGACAATCAGTAACAGAATCATGAATCAGTGAATTGAGTAATTGAATGGTGTATGCAGTTGAAATGTGATGATGAAAGTGATTGATTATGCGATGCAATTATCATCCTCTTGGTGGTGATTAAGAGACTTATTAGTAATAAACACAGTGATCAACTTTAAAACTTGGTTTGTTTGATTCATTGAATTCATTTTAAATGTCTGATTAAGTGATTGATTTTGTGATTGATCGATTGATTGATCGATTGATTGATTGAGTGATTGATTGATTGATTCATTGATTGAGCTTATTAATGTTTGGAATGATCTATTGGAGTGTGGTAGTGATATGATAAGTTTAGGGTGAGGTCAACTGGGCTGTTAAATTAAATTTCAATGTGTGAAACTTTTATATTCCACAAAATTTTTCTTTGGATTTGTTGGAAAATACCATGTTTCACTCATCAAGTCAGAATCTTTTTGAGAATAGTAATCTCACTTATTTGCTTTGATAGTGGGTATGGTTTATTAATGTCAGTTTAATTTTTCTAGGGTCTTGCTGGCGCAGGTGGAATTAGAGGTTTCAAAGGTAGCAAGGGAGAGCCTGGCTCTGCTGGTCTGAAAGGAGAAAAGGGAGATGGCGGCCGAAGAGGACAAGATGTAAGCCCAAATAAGTTTCTGCCAATATGTAGGGCCTTTCACTTGCACACCAGAGTTAAAAATTCAGAGATCTAAAAATAGATTTTCTTCCTGGCAGCTTAAAGAAATTGAAAATATCTTTAGAAATCT
Organism: Catostylus mosaicus; assembly: GCA_964019065.1. Classification (NCBI taxonomy): domain Eukaryota; kingdom Metazoa; phylum Cnidaria; class Scyphozoa; order Rhizostomeae; family Catostylidae; genus Catostylus; species Catostylus mosaicus. Next base: position 2,706,432 of record OZ025184.1, on the reverse strand, counting down.
TGAGAAAAAAAGAAGCAACAAGTTATTTTTGAAACTCTTTTTTACATATTAATTATTGCAGTTCTGAATCCTTTAATGTGCCTTTTTAAAGCAATAGCTGTTGGTAGGCCTGGCATTGTCATAAGAAATTCCAGTAGAATGAGGAGAAACTTCCTGTGACTTGGAGGTGTGACAACCCCTAAATAATAAACTGCTTTGGCCCAGCTGGTATTTGATTGAGAGGAAATCAGTATTTTTTGGCTCTGAACTTAAGTTACTTCAGTTTTTACAGTCTTAAGCAGAGTTTCAACATTATGCTATTAGAGGGCAGAGTCAATCCTGCTCCAGTTGATTGAGAAAACACTTATTCACAAAACATTCCTTATTCAAAATAACAACCATTTTGCAAAAATTCAGCCCCTTGGGGCTAAAATTCAATCTGCTGAAAGCGCACCTGCTTAATCAGATTTGCATTTGCCCTCCTATCAGGTTAATGTCTTACCTTGCTTATTGTTTTCAATGTTTTTGTTTTCCAGGGAGCTCCTGGTGTAGTTGGACTCAAAGGAGAGAAGGGAAATACGGTAGGTTTCTTATTGTTAGTTGTCTAACACTTGTTGTTGGTATATCTTCCCTTAAAGGGTATTTCTTATTGTATTGCACTATCAAGCTATTCAGGGCTTTTTCATTAAGTGGCTCTGTTTGAGTGAGTAATTTATTGTTTACTCATCAATTTTGCAAAAAGACTTTTGTTTATCATATCTTTTTCTTTCACAGGGTGCACAAGGACCTCAAGGATATCCAGGTCCCAGAGGACCCTCTGGTGAACTTGTAAGTTTATTTCTGCATTTTATGTTCATTCCCCAAGGGTTAGGTACCTAGCATTTTGCTTTTCAACTTCAATGCCAAGGGGGGAAGATACAAAACTAAATATTGTCACCCATAGCCACCAAGAGATTGTAAAATGTAGAAAGTTTTACACCTGTGTTTTAGTTAGCCCCATAAATGCTAGCCAATTGAAATTTGTACTAGCATGTTTCAAAGTATTTTTAGCATTATGCATCAGATTTATTGACCCTCAAATTGCCTAAATCTTGGATTGATTTTGACAAAAGGTTTCCGAATCACTTATTGCATACTTAATTTAATTTCAAAGCTTTCGCTGGGTAAAAAAAACTTGCATTTGTATTGAATAAATTGGTATCATTGCCACCCAAAATTGATTGATCTTTGCCATAGCTTTATCCAAATCCATGGTGAAATGTTCAAAATAGCTCAGCCATCATACAATCACTCAAGAATGTTTCTTTTTAATTGTTCATTTTACTGGCAAACAAAACAAGACTTCATCTACCAAAAACATTTAAATTGTTTGATTAATTTTTAACCCATGATTTGCTTTCAATAGGGTCCCATTGGCAAAAATGGTGTTGATGGTCCAACTGGTGCACCAGGTCCCCGAGGCCCTGATGGACCACCTGGAGTACAAGGAGCTGCTGGATCAGCAGGTGCTGTTGGACCAGCAGGTCAGCAAGGACCTCCAGGAAGACGGGTAATGTATAAATTTTTTTTATTTAATCTATATAATGATGCACATGAAATTTTTAAGAACATACTTGCAAGTTTTAGTCTAAGGTATAAATTTAACTTGCACAAAGTTCTTCGATTTCCCCTTTTAAATGGCTAAAAAGAAGAAACACAGTTCTGATTAAAAACACTTTTCTGTTTGAATCCCTCAGAATTTGAAAATGATACATAATGTCAAAAACGACAACAGAAGTGGATAACCTGTTAGGTATTGTAAAACATGTGACAAAGATCTATAGTGCATGATTGCCTGTGTGTTTTGACCAATCAGTGCCACTCACCCCATCTTACCAAACAGATTGGAACCTTGCTTGACTCTCATTTGGAAAAATGCAAGTATTACATAAGAACTTTTTGTTTTACTTTGTTGCTCATTAGTTAAAGATCCATACCTTTCATTTTAGGGTGAGCGTGGATACCCTGGTGCTAGAGGTCGCCCTGGAGATCCAGGACAACCAGTAAGTTTGCATTTTTATTTTGCAGCCTATTGAGTATGCCTGAAGCAAGATAAAGAATAAGATAAAGATCATGAAGTAAATATGCTTAAATAGGAAAGGGATCTTTCCAGTTTGTCATACAATGTTGTGACATTGGAACTGAGCTCCTCAGTAATCTTTATCAAGGCAGGTTGTAGGATCTTAGAGTATGAACTTTGGGTCCTTCCCACAATCAATAAGTGTGCTTATTGTAAAACCATTAGTCATCGTGCTTAAAGATGAAAGTTAAATGGAGATGTAGATGTGATAAAATTGAATGGAAAAGACGTTTTACAGAGCTGAGTAAACCTTAAAAGTTAAGATAACCCTGACAGGCTTTGTTTGTCCATAACACTGGAAACCTGCAACCAGGCCAGTTATATCCTGAAATATGATGATAATGGAGGATAAATAACTGTCAAGTAAATTGTTTTATATATTAGTATCCACAATGATTTTGTGATGCTTTGTAGGGCTTTGGTAAGTTCCAAGGTAATGATTTTTGTCAATTGTTTATTCTATCATTCTTCATAGGGATCAAGTGGAGAAGATGGTGCAGCTGGTGCCCAAGGACAAAGGGTAGGTTTTCACATTTTTCAAGTATTGTGCTTTGGAACATGAAATATATCAGTGTGGATCATGGAGTGCAATAGCTACTAAAGCCACAGGCAGACATGCGGTTTGCGAATTGAGCTTTAGGAAAACCAAAGCAAATAAGATTTAGAAAGGGTGGTATGCTCATTTTATATAGCCTTTCGGGGTTGGCGTTCTTATAACCTGCAAATTGTGCCATGCTTTGATCTAGCTGTATAACTGTCTGGTATAGAAAGTTGAACCTACTTTCATTTTGTAAAACGTTCAAAATTGTCTGGAAACTGGATGCCCAAACATTTTTCTTTGGCCTATTTATTACTATAGTCATTGCTAATAAATCGTAACAAATAGTCTCAAAAATAGCCATCTCAGAATCAGTTTTAGTAACCTCCTTTTTGCCTCTTTAGTTACCAGATATGCAAAGTATTACCAAAGTATCTGCTGAAACATATTTTTTAATAATACAGTCCTAATGCTCATCATTTTTATTCTAGGGTCTTGCTGGACCTCCAGGATACAGAGGAAACCAAGGACCAAGAGGTCTTCCAGTGAGTATTGTTTGCTTTTAACTCACATAGAATGGACTTATAAAGCCATATTTGCATGAATGATGAAGAAAAGAATGTTATAATGTGTAAGAAACCTTTTTACATAAATCTGATTGTTGCATAACCAGTGCCTGAAAAGAATCACAACTTTGACCTCTTTGCTTTTATGGTTAAAGATCTAGGACTAATAACGACGTATCACATTTTTTCTTTCATTGTGGCAGCTTCATTTGCAGCTGAATTAATTACAGTAAAAAGAAACTATTTTTAAATTTGTTACACTACAAGACAGACCAGAAATGCTTTTGGAAATTTATTGATGCTAACTTAGCTTACATTAACTATACATTCTGATTATGTCTTCTCTGTTCAATAGGGACCAAGAGGAAACCGTGGCCCACGTGGTCCAACAGGACCTCAGGTAATACTTCTTCTAATTTACTTGTTAAAGAAAAGTTTCAAACTAAATCTAGTTAAATTATGTGAATGAGTAGGGCCTCGATTTGAGATTACATGTTATAAGGGTTGTATTTATGTTTCTTTTATGAATTTTGAATCAAAGCATTTGACGACCTCTGGGATGTGCAAGTTCAAATTAGAAACGCAGTTTTTTATGTACTGTATATAGCCCCTTCATCTCAATTTCTCATAGCATATATCTTAAATTCATGCATAAAGCATTTATAAGCATCAGCATTTAAAATGGGGACATTAAATACATCATGGCAGAAATATATGTTCAGTGCATCCATTGATAGAATAGAAGCAGGTCATACACTTAGTATTGAAAAATGTAGCATTTATTGATCTCCTTATATCTAGTCTGTACCAAAGATAAAGTTTATACTTGGTATTTTTAGGGAGAATCTGGAGGCCCTGGTGATGTTGGAGAATCTGGAGCCAAAGGAAGCAAGGTTTGTTTAATTGAATCCCTTGTCAAATCGTGTCTGTTCCTTTAACATCATCTGTGCAAGATGTGCTTAACTTTTTCTTGATGTATGTTAACAAGAAACTGAAGCTGCTTGTCCTCAGTATGGATCGTGAATGAATCATGAAGTAAAAATTTGAGAGACACAACATAGAGCTTAAACTAATACCTTGCCTGGAAATTCAGTACATGGAACTTCTGTCCTTGCTTAGAGTGAGGAAGATGAAAATTGTCTTTGAGTACAGCAAAACAGAAGATGATGTCATAGAAAGATAATTCTCAGAACGTTGCTGACTTGCTTTGGCTTTTTATTTATTAATTTAACGCAAATGAAACTTTTCAAATCCTCGCTTGGTTGTTTTCCGTGTGACTAGAGCTTTTATAACCTTGTAAATGTTTCTTTTCAGGGTCCACGTGGTTTGACTGGACCAACTGGTCAACAAGGTTCTATTGGAAAGCCTGTGAGTATTTGAATTCCTAAACTTGTTTAGGTCTGCCTAAAGACGTTTTGTCTCATTAGCATATGGTAATACGTCCAAATTGGTAGTTGTATGCAGCAATCTTAAATTTTAACCCCAAGTCATTTACCTAACTGTTAATACTGAAGATCATAATCGTAGTAGATGGCCACCTGTTTAAAAATTTAAAAGTTGTCCACTTATTAGCCATTAGAAAGTTCTCTATGGTCTTAATTCCATTGTAGTCAACAGTTTTTGCTACCTATCAGAATTATTTGCAATAAAAAGTAAAACAGCGACAGAAATTGATAGAAAACATGATTTCATTAAATGTAATATGGCTTAAATATAATGGTAATCAATTCTGTTTTTTGAAGTGGTATTTCATTTCGTTTGCAGGGAAGTGATGGACGACCAGGGGCCCCAGGTCCAGTTGGAGCTTCAGGTGCAAGAGTGAGTATTAGCTGCTTTGCTAATTTTGATTCTAGCGGAGTAGGCAAATATATGAATTGCATCCTTATAGATCAGCCACACTAAACAGGCAAATAATGTGTAACAGGAGTCAATACAAAATTGATAAGTGATTTCATTGTATATTTTGTTGATTTTAAGCCATTGTTGATAGACTTCTTACTGATTGTCAAACAACAACTGAAACAATCACTGTCCTTGTATTTCAGGGTCTTCCAGGCTTGTCAGGAGCACCTGGTTTGAATGGATTTCAAGGAATCAAGGGACACAGAGGACCAAAGGGTTATGAAGGATCATTGGGAGAGAAAGGAGACAGAGTGAGTTTTGTACCTTATACAATTGATCTTGTTTCCTATTTCGATAAGAATGAGTTTCGTGATACATAATTATTTGTATGAACAGATGAAGGGGGAGCATTGAATTGATAAAGGCGTGGAAATAGGAGGATCTTGAAATATACATTAGCTAGCCAATACCTGTACTTGGACCTCACTGGCAATGAAAAAATTGTTTGTGCACCAAGAATGTTATGTCTGGATGCTGTCAGAAGCTGACTGGGTTGAATTCCAAAATGCAGTAATAAAACAATAGAATGTCTCTAATCCAAGATCTATAGTTGTTTAAATGCAAATGCTGATTGTTCTAGGGGAACTTGTTAGCCATCTTCTAATCACCTCCCTTGTTGTAGGTTTAATCTTTTGCTATTGATTCGATTGATGAACAAGATTTAAATCTCTACAATTTCTCTACTTTTAGGGTACTTCTGGAAAGAAGGGAGCAGCTGGAATCCGTGGACCCAGGGTAAGTTGATTTTTTCAAGCACTATATAGGGTAGTAAATAAGTATCGTTTTATACTTCATAAACTGAACCTTGAAGGTATTTAAGCTTGTGTTACGCAGTTCAATGCAAAGTTAAGCAAAAATACGTGTCTACACCCAAGCAAGGGTAGCTGCTATTTGGATGAAAGAAATGGTTTCATTGAGATCTGCGAGATTTTAAATCATGCTTGGGTGTTGAAAAAAAGTGTAGTATACCTTACAGCAAGAAATGCAGTGAATAGTTAAAAACTACGAAGAGAATAAGCAACCAGTTTTAGGATAAAATTTGTGATATTTTGACTATTTTGCACGTGCTTATACTTCTTATATCTTTTCAATAATGACAACCATTTTCTGATATCTGTTTAAAGGGACCACCAGGACAACCCGGACCACCAGGTTTGGAAGGAAAAGACGGACCACTTGTAAGTTCAAAAGCTTTATGTTGTTCTCTGCCCGTATCAAGGAAAATGGCAAATTTTTTAACTTTCAATTCTAAAATTGCACCTGACAAGCTGCACATGCTTGTAATTATTTGTTCATGATCAGATTATTGCCAGAAAGATTAACCGCTTTAGAATGTTGTAATGTGTAAGAAATCGCATAGCAAGATGATTGATTTCAGAGGTGCTACTCTTGTCATTTTAACAAAGATTACTTGGCATTATCAAAAGCGCCAATCCAAACTGAGTTTGCAATTCTTGATATAAAGATATTGTTTCTTTGTCTGAGATGAGAAGAATATAGTGCTAAATGATTCCAATATTATGCATAAATAAATCTTAATATTTTACTAACATGAAAAAGCTGAGTCTATATTTTAAAGTAGTTATAAATGGCATGTTTCTTATTGACTTTGCCTCAACGAAGCAGTTCGAAGGGCTCTTTTTATTTGTCAAATCAAATGCTGATATTGCTGCTATATTATATGCCAACTCTGGAACTTCAAAAGATAACCTGTCTCGTGATGTATTTGCCTTAAACTATTGTTTGTTGTTCCCTTGTAGGGCTTACCTGGAAAAGATGGAGAAATGGGACCATCAGGACAACCAGTAAGTGCATTAATCTTCAGAACTTCCAAATTTGTCTCCCATAACCTGCAACGATTCAAGCTATATTATCGATGTCTTTATGAGAAATAGTTGATTTTCTGTTGGTAATGACATAGCATCTGTTGTCTCGTTTTAAGTGGATGGCAATTGATTATTATTCAAGACTCTCCTTCTAACAGCCAAGAGTTTTTGTTAATTTGAGTTATTTGCATAGATGGAAATGATAATTTTAGATACGTCAACAATATTCTAAATTCTCGCGTAAGAATAGTTTTCTTTATGCATTGACTTTCGGCACATGTTTGACTTGTTGCTTGTCTTACAGGGACCCCCAGGAATGCAAGGAGAACCCGGTGGCCCAGGAGCCAAGGGAGACAAAGGATTTTCTGGACGAGATGGTGAAGCTGGCTTCGACGGAGCAACTGGTGAAGCTGTAAGTGAACAGTTCTTTTGTAAAATGACATTAAGACGTTGCGTCCCCCACATGTTTTCTTAAGAACCCACAGTGCTGGAAAATAAAGTCTAGAAACGCAAGGAAAACATGAATCAGCAAATACATGCACAACCTTTTAAAAATTTAGGAAAATGTAGCATTTTGCTTAAGAAGAAAAGGCTGTGGTGTTTTTTTATCGTTACCTCGTAAAACAGTTATGCGGTAAATCAGCTCTGTTTTTGAAGTAACTATTAACTAGTTACTAAAATCTCTGGAGCCCGGGAAAGATGAAAAATAAGGAACATCTAGCTAGGCCAAAATTATCTCCTTCCATTGAAATGAACACATGTGTAGTAAATCACTGGAGCCGTGATTTTTATTACATTCACGTTTTTTATTCACGGGACCTCGGTGACAGTACACAAAATTACATTGTATATATATACTTGCAAAGATACTTACATACCCTTCAATACTTAAACTATTCAAAAGCACCCAAGTACTTGTTGAAGAGCATTCTTGTTAATTGTGTTGACGTTAAACTTTTCGCTTTGATAACAGGGAGATCCTGGACCAACAGGACCACCAGGAGCAATTGGACCACCAGGCAAAGCTGTAAGTTTGAGTTTGTTGTTTTTTCTCTTGTGTAATATATAAGAATTTTTAGGCATTGAGAGGTTCTTGAAACGTTTTCGAAACGTTATCGAAACACTCTCGAAGTGTTTTTGAAACGTTCTGGAAACGCTTTAAAATCCTTAATTTAGAGGTTCTTGAAACGTTTTCGAAACGTTTTCGAATCACTCTCGAATTTTTTTTGAAACGTTCTGGAAACGCTTTAAAATCCTTTTCAAAATGTCCTTGAAAAATTCTCAAATTGTTTTTCAAGCGATTTTGAAACCTAACCAAAATAAAGCTCAGTTAACTTGGTAAGAATCTGAATTTTATTAAGGAAAAAGGAGCCACCATAGAAGAAGAAAACGTGGCTTGAATAAAGCTATCCCAATTTCCACTTCTAAATCTAACTAATTTCGTAGAGCCTCTGTATTTTTTATATTGGCACTCCAAATTTTTCGCTCAAGAGCTTTTTCATAGGCCTTTTTCATTGCTACCCTATACCCTTTTTTTCATATTGTAACGCCCAACTGCGTATTTCACTATTCTTTCTAGATGTATGCTCTCACCAGGTTTAGCATTTAGGTGTTTCTCGATTCTACAATGCGAAGTTGCTTTTACTGAATACAGTGCTAAGTATTTTGATCTTCCTTGTTAGGGACCACGTGGAGACCAAGGAGAACAAGGCCGAAGAGGAAATGCTGGATCCATGGTAAGTTTATTTGCCTTTTCTAAACATTACAAATGTTTTCAGAGATAACCCTGCCATGCCAATTACTCGTGCAGCTACAACCACCCATCATTGGATTGACTCTTTCAAGAATATGAATGACACAATTGCGCATTGGACAGCTACAGACCACTATTCAATAGTGTTATAATAATGCATTGGTCAGGGTCTGTTAATTTTGTACGATATACGTAACATAGAGGTTGATATCTAACAGCTAACATGCTTTGGGAAGGCATGGGTTTCTTTGGTTCAGCTTCAAAGAATATAATACAGCATGAATAGCAAACACGCTTTTTGTATCTCATCTTTGGATGCAAGAGGAAGGACGAGCATTTGTATGCTTTTCTAACCACACTCTTGTGATGTAATAACGGATCGAAGTATGTTCTATAAGCCTCCAATGACCCTCCTTTTTTATCGATTGCGCGGATGATTAATAGCATCTTTATTATTTGTTAGGGTCCACCCGGAGCTCCAGGTCCTCAAGGACGACAAGGAAAGAATGGAATAAACGTAAGTAACTTAAAAAACTCCACATTTTCTTAAATAATTGATTCGGTAAGTGTTTCCATGAATCAAACGCTTCCTTAGGCCTTTGTTCAAGGGCACTTTGTCCTGTAAATGGAATGGAATGTTGGAGTTATAAGTATGTAGACATTTTTCTTAATATGTTAAATATTGAAATCTAAACTCAACAATTTATTTTAGTATCGCAATATGTTTCTCAATAAACTATTGTGTCTACTGTAATATATAACTAGGTTGTACCATCAATCTTTACACTCTTTGGTACATTTTAGGGTGCCCCTGGTCAAACAGGAAAGGATGGAGGAGTCGGATCACAGGTACGTAAATTACTCATTTTTATGATGCTTTACATTTACTCAATGCTTAGGACATAGTTGCTGATCGCAACAGAAATACGTTTCTGATTTGCCAATAAAAGCGTAAAACTGTCCTCAATTTTCCTTTCACCCACCCTTGCTCTATCCTTGACCTTTCCTTGACTTTCCTTGACCATTTCTTGACCTATATTTGGCCTTTCCTCGGCCTTTCTTGAACCATTACTTTAACATGCATCTTTACGTTATACTTACTTGTGTTTTGTTAGTTCTTGCTTTTTCATGTCTCCAAAGAAACCTCCTTGCCAAACTGCACATTATTTTTATATTTAATTTCCAATCCAGGTACCGATCTGAAGCAATTTAAAACCATTAATTTTTTTCTCTCCATTTAGGGCGAACGTGGATTCCGCGGAGAAAGAGGACCAGTTGGAGCTGATGTATGTATATTGATGTTTTGTGTTGCTTTTTATTTTGATTTATCTTGATGTTGCATTTAGCCGCAACTTGCTGCTTAAAACAATTTTAGTATTTTTAGTAGTGGTTTTATATTACCTTTGTAGTACACGTCTTCTATAGATCAATTCATTCAATAAGATCGTTTCTTGTAGTTAAAAGACCCTTGCATGCCAAACTGCATTTGCATAGGTTCTTAAAGGCCTAATTTCCCCTTGCCTTACTGTGGTAAGCTCAACAAGCCATTCACTAACCTAGGATATGTTAATGTTCTGCCGTTGGTATTCGGCGGTGCCCCAGTTCGATTAAATTGTGCTGTTGTCTCCATCTTTTGATAACATTGCTTTAAAAAGCTACAGATGAAAAACAATCTCCGGGTGTAGGATGAGTTAAACATAGTAAGGACAAGGGTGAGCAAAAAGATGAATATTTTACTTAAACTTCTTGATGTTTTTATCTTTAGGGACCACCAGGACCAGCTGGACGCAAAGGTAACAAAGGAAAACAAGGAGCAAAGGTGACTTACTTTTCAGTATAAAATTTAATTTTTAGATCATTTATTGCTGCTGTATTTCAATTATTTAAGCAACAGGCTCAAGGCATTATCCGATGTATGGGTGGCAAATCAATGTCATTTTTGCAAGTACATCAACTATATATACATCTAACATTACATTCCCTGTCCATAGTACTCATGAATATGTACAAAGTATTTCTATAAACCGTTCCCATAATTCTCATTGAAGAGAAGGCATCTTTTAAATCCAACGTCTTCACATTTTTGGGTAGGCCAAGTGCCGCTTAACAAACTGGCAAAGTAACAGAAATCGGTCCATGTAATAGGAACTATTCACCTGTCCTTATTTTTGCAGACATCGTTCATTCACTGAACTTACCTTTTCGTCTTAGGGTGCTGCCGGCTCTGGAGGACCACGTGGCGACACTGGACCTCAAGGACCAATGGTAAGTTCGCTTTCAATTCTCTACCCTCTCCAATTTACCTTGCATCACTGTTCATATACAGTTCTATACTAATCTCATTGCTTCATGTGTCTAAGATTCATATTTAACGAACTTATAACGATCTCATAAACTTGCTTCCATGCTTATTATAGTTACTGAATCAGCTTTTTCAAAACACATTTTACTACCCTTCTTTTTCGATATTCACAAACAGTTATTATGGTCGATAAATTCATGTCACAATGCATTCATCATTTTAGGGACCAATCGGTGAGAGAGGATCCGCCGGCCTTGATGGAGAATTAGGAGATGCCGTGAGTATGGTTTGCTTGTATTTTTATTGGCAATACCTCCGGATTTCAGTTGATCCGATGATAGAGGGATTTCGTCATAATGGCACAGGAACGAGCCATAATTGCCATTTTAATGAGACCTTGTAGCACTGTTCTCTCTGACTGATATAGCTCTGGCACATATGTTAATACTTCTACAACACCTATCTATTAGTATTCATACCAGCGCAAGGAAAACCATTTTTAATTATTTTCAAAACGCATCAAGAGAAATAAAGATTTAGACCATAATTGTAATGATCTCCCTCCATATCGTTATAATGATTAACTTCCGCTCTTATGTAAATTGGCTATTCTTAGCCTGACTCCCAATTCTTTATCCATTTATTTATTCGTATACCTAATTAATCATTTATTTTTTTTATTTTTTTTGCATTTCTAGGGAGACCCAGGTGCACGAGGAGACAGGGGAAGAGATGGTCGCGATGGAGAGCGAGTATGTTTTATTACAAATTGGATATTTTGATGAAATTGGTTAAATTGTAGCTCATTTTAAACTCCTTTAACTGTCGTTTTTTGATGACTTGAATGCAGAATACTGAAAGCCTAATTGAGCAATGCTATTCTTTTTTAGGGTTTCCGAGGAAAACACGGAGAACCAGGACTTCCAGGTCTTTCAGGAAGAATTGTAAGTACATTAAAAACATTTGAAGCAATTGGATAATTGACTTTCATGCCTGGTGAGAATCAGACATACAAGATATTTTGAACTATCGGGGGCATTTGGTGAAAATTTAAAGATATTTGACAGGCAACCTTAGTACGGAATGCTGCTGAATTTAGAGATGATGTAAACATGACAGTGCAAAGTAGTTACATCTTGGATAGAATAGGAGCAATGAAATGATTAGCAATAAAAAATATAAGCATTGTGTTATGTAGTGAAAAACTGACTAGCCCAATCAAAACTTTCTTGGTATTTGTTATAGATTTGAAAAAACAATCCAAGATAAGGGACGGTAGAGATGAAGATGATTTCGAGAATCACAAATGCGTTGTCTTGCAATGAAAGTTAATATAATCCTATGTAATCCAACTACAAATCATTCCAACATTGGTACACCAGTGCTTTTCACTGCCAATCTGATTTGGGTTTTTTGCCTTTTTAGGGTGAGCCAGGTAAACCAGGAGGTGACGGAATCCCAGGAATCCAAGGACCAAGAGTAAGTATATCGTTGAATTGTGATCGAAACGTTGTTTTTGTCGTATGGTATTTAACTTTCTATCCTTCGGTTGTTTTTTTCTTGTTTTTGTCTTAGTTTTGTCCAATGGTTCTATATTATTTATGACTTATCAACCTTCGTCCTTTTTTAAAACCTTCTGGTCTTCAGAGTCTTTTTGTGGTTCGATGTATCACAATATCACAATGTTTGTTTATGTCAACACGATGTATCACCTCATTGAACTGTTGCATATACAGTTGGGCTTATTGAGTTGATTTTCTCTTTTTTCAGGGACCACCAGGAGACCCAGGTCTTCCAGGAGAGAATGGACCACGTGGCCAACCCGTAAGTTCTAATTTTATTTTCTTTTTGTTGATGATACGCAACATACATTAAAGTACCTTTCGACCTATCCTTAAGAATTATTACACCCTACTGGTTTGACAGTATTTTAGTTTCGGCATTATTTCTGACAGCTGTGCGAGCGTAGCGAAATAAAGCCTTGAAACTTCAGCAGGTTCAAAGCAGCAATTTAAATAATTTTATTTCAGGCAAAAAAATGATTTGCGCAAATTTCATCTATGAGAATTATCAGCAAACAGTGTTCACTGAGATCTGTTCTGAGATCTGTGAACATCGGATTTTGCGTTCTTCGAATGTTCCCGAAGTACACTTTAGCCCCCCCCCCCCTTGAAAATATAGATCATTTTTATTGGAGTAACAGTTTCGGATTCATAATAAAAGTCTAGCAAAAGCTTAATCCTAAACTGGTAAAACAAAGCTTCTTATAAACAACGTAAGGAATTAATTGTATATCAGTTGAATAGCAAGTAATGTCTCGCCTCTCGGTAGCCCTTTAAATTAATATGTTTCTGATAGTCTCCGTTCTTCGATTCCAGGGCAAAGCTGGAGTAAAGGGACCTGTAGGAAATGTTGGAGCTAAAGGACCAAAGGTATGAACCGTGTTATGACTGGTAAACGCAGTGAATGATGTGTATAATGGCTATTGTATAATTTTAATTGAAATTTTATTTTGGTGTAGCATGTTATCAAGCCTTTGATGGGTTACTTGATCTCTTAACTATACTAATAAACAATGAATCAATCTCCCGAGGCATAAAAAATTTGTAAGTTTCGATTTTGAAACATTCTTTGAAAGCAATGTAAGCCGCTAATAACGGAGCGAATTACTACGAAATTTAGTTAATCCTACAGGCTGATGTGATAGGGGAAATAAACACCGCGATATAACAGCTTTCTGTAAACAAAACCAAAGGAACCAATATGCGAAACAGCAAAGCCTAGCCCAATCATAATGTGCTGCATATCTTTTCATTTAGTTGCAAATTCAACCAGATAAGTTTAACTTGATATTTATAAGAAACTGGACATAGCCTTGTTCTTCCGTTGGTATCGTGTTAGCAGTGTGCTTGCAATGCAGTGTACAGGTGCGTTGTAAGTTCTAGTGGATATATACAATTACTAGAAACCATTCACTTCATCATTGTGACAATTGCTTTGATCTCTTTAGGGAGACCAAGGACCTGCTGGTGCAGCTGGACGTGCAGGAAAAACCGGAGATGCTGTAAGTTGAGGAAACAAGCCCTTTATTTCAATTTTTTCTCTTATTGGAGATTTTTAAGTGTTTTTAGCCTGTTAGATAGAAAAGTCAACAATGATCACTAGAATTATGCGAAAGAAGATAACATCAAAAAGAATTCTTGAATATCTTAAAAGTACTTTTTCTTTCGAAACTACTCTCTACAGCTCTAGGGAAAGACTCTAGGGAATGCTAAACCCACTTGAAACGAATCATTTTTTGAATATCCCAAATTATGTTCCGTCTAACTCTTAATGTTTTGAAATTGTGTCTTGAACGAATATGTTTTTATGTGTTGCGATTCGTTCTAGGGTGCAATCGGACAACCAGGAGAGAAGGGATCTAGAGGAAAGTCAGGTGGTCAGGTGAGAACCTCTGAACATTTATGAACATGCTTACTTGATTAAAGACAGCTCCACCTTATCCTAGCTACACTATCCAGGCTATTAGAAAGTGGTCATTTGGTTTCTGTTGAATATTCCTGTGAAAGTTGAACGAAGCATTTTTCATTTTTAAAATGGAAAGAAGTGCTCCTGAGGAGGAAACCAAATTATACTTGCTTACTTTTTTACTATTTATTTGTTTGCTTAGTATATCGGTTTTTTTCTGGGGTCATATTGCTTATCGCATGATTAAGCAATCGAGCATCTGAGCAACTTCTAAGTGTATGATAAATGCAATCATATTTGCTGGACTAAATTTTTATTCTCGTAATATGTAGTATTAACTTTGTTCATTGTGCTTTGATCCTAGGGACCTGCTGGAAGCCCAGGACGACCAGGACCCCCAGGACCTGAAGGACCAGCTGTAAGTGTTTCGAATTCTGTTTTTATAATTCAATTATTTTGAAGCGCATGTTAATTTACTACTATGTAAAAAGTAAATAACAACACAAGGATGGGAAGCGTACAGGAAAAATGCAATGAGTTGGACAAGATCCAGTTGAGCATTGAGTTAGGTTAGTTTGGGGCATGTCTTAAGCTCACGATTAGTATCAACAATATGCGCATTGAAACCTAGGTTGTGAATCATTCTGTCATTGAGTTGGCAATTTCGTTCAATTATTCACCTTTTTTGTTTTATCTTGTAAGAGAATAATGTTAGGTGAATCATTAAAACATCAGACCTTGAACGATCTCGTTTGTCTATAACACTTACGTTTTGCATAGGATGAAGTTCTATAAGTTTAGGATTTCATTCTATTCACTGCATCAGGTTAACAAATTACATGAATTTGGAAGAAACGCTATTTAAAGCAAATAACATTAAAAGCGTGACATGCGGTTGCTCATTACTTCTTCTAGAGTATCCAAAGTGACTATCCTTTCTTTTTATTGTTACTGGAAAATATTGCAGGTTATTTAGATATTGAAAAATACCCATTTATCGTAATACTTGTATTTGTGTTGACAATTTGACATTTGACCCACAGACAATCTTCTCCTGATATTTAAAAGTCATGATTTTTCCATCCCCAGGGAGCCATGGGCAACCAAGGACCTGCAGGACCAGACGGCAGACAAGGACCAAAGGGAGATAAGGGTGGCCAAGGACGTGAAGGAAAGGCCGGCTCACCTGGACGACCAGTAAGTATTGTATTCTATAGTTTATATCATACTTTATCATAGAATCCAAAGGCAGGCAAGAGCCCAAAGTTTACCCGACACGAAGTTTCCGTAAAAATTCAGTTTTAACTCGACGAATTTCAGCTACATCGAAGTCAACGGAGACCATTTCTGTTCGCTTTTTATTGAAAATATTCTGCTCGTCTTATGCTGTTGTTATAATTTACATTAAAATCATCATATTAACACTATTCGCAATGTTTTACAGGGTCTTGATGGAGCCAATGGAATCGATGGTAATGATGGCAAAGATGGCCGAAGAGTAAGTGTTTTTGTAAAGTTCTCCTTCGGCACCTAGTGAATCTCGAATGCAAAGAAAGAATAGAAAAGTCCCCTGCATTAAAACTTAAAATTTTACATTATCAACACAAGCATTGATGTAACAAGTAAAGTGGAGATCCACAAAAGCAGAGTGCCTACTGGATTCTGAAGGAATACTTGCGACGATATATAAATAATGGGAGTGCAATTCAATAAGGGAGGATACTTGCAATGCCCCCCCTGACGCTTCGTGTTGTTCCTTATTTTCGTTTGGAAACATTGCTTTAACAATTTAAAATGCGGAAGAGTAAGCTGGCAGACACATAAGGAATATTTTTTATTGATCGAATCCGTATCTAGATTTTACTTTGCCTTTAGTGAAATTTTGAAAGTTTGCATTCATGGGGCGTGATATCAACTAGTCGTGATATAAGAAGGAAGGCGACTTACTTATGATTGTCAAAAAGGAATAAGAAAGAAAGAAGAATTTATATTATATACTCTCTTATTAGCCGATCTATTTTGGCTTCTCTTAACCATAGTGTCTGTTGTTTCCAAATATGCTGAAACATAAATTTAGAATTATTTTATTCGATGAATGAGATCGATTTTGCAACCTTATTTATGTTTTGTTATGTAACTTGAATATTTTAATCTGTTTCAGGGCCCAAGAGGACCTTCTGGAGCCCGTGGACCCCCAGGAGCCCCAGGAGCAACAGTAAGTGTGATTGTATTAATGAGCTGGTCTTTGACTATTGTCTTTTAGTAGATGTCACTGAAAAACGGTACATGACTTCAACGTAATTCAATTTGTCTATGGTATGAATCTCCAAACTACTGATGCTCTTGAATTTTTTTCTGTTGAGAGGGCTCATCCATCATAGGGGAAGAGATACCAGCTAAACCCAACAGGTTAGGCGGGCTATGATTATGGAGCGGCGGAGCTAATGTCTTATGTTGAATGATTTGGGATGTATGATACATAAGGAGGGCAGTTAATACATAAGAAGCTTGAAGATTTTTATTGATTTCATGTGAAAATTGCACAGTTTTGCAAATAGAAAATTGCATTAACCTAATCGCTAGGATTATATTTCGATCACTAGTTTTTTTTTTAATTTTTTAACACCTTGATAAATGCCTAATTTTTTAAACGCCTTTTGCTCTTTACCATCATTTTCTTAATAATCTTTACATCCAAGATGTGCCTTTTTTTCGTCTCCAGCTTGTATTTATTCTTCCCTTATCATTTTCATGTTTTTTATAAACCAAGACAGCGCAGACAATGGCTTTTACTAATAACTTACACAATGCTGTTGTTTCTTAGGGCATGCCAGGAATCGTTGGCATGGTTGGAAGACCTGGACCAAGAGGACCAAAGGTAAATTTTTATTTTGAGTAGCAAATTCTTTTCAGAGACGAAGAATAGTGGTATTTTTTTTATATATCAATATAAAAAGTTACAATATAATGCTACATTCTACTATACTCTAATTAACATACAATACTACAAGGACTACACCATGAGGAGCAAAAGACAATGTCTACCCCATGGCAACACATAAAGACATAAAATTCAACTAAATAAACACCCACAAAACGGTACATACACGATACGAAAGTGGTATTGCTTTTAAAGTGCACCCAGCTGCAACTATTTTCTACCAATCTTGCAATAAAGAGTCGTATTTTAATCTCTAAAGAGTATCGAATGATCTTTACAAGTATAATTACCATATAATTTTATTGCAATTAAATTTTAGCTTCATTTTAATACCTTTATCCTCGAATGTTATTCATGCAAGTAGACTGAGTTTGATTTGCCATGCAAGGAAGTTAACAGTGTATATTATGTGGATAATGATTAACGAATTAAAGGGAAAAAGCTTTAAGTGCTGACAGTTTTATTGAAAATTTTCTGTTTAGGTTGAACACTTTTACCCATCTTTCTCGAAAGATTTTTCCCAGTTTTTGCTTTATATTTTTTGTTTTAAACTTTAAAGGGAGAAGATGGTCTTGATGGCAAAGATGGTGAAGACGGCGAGCAAGGAGAGGAGGTATTCGTCTTTTATGTTTTTTTTAGAATAACTAAAAAACGTTTTCTTTCATTGTATGGCCATAACTCTTTCAGTGAAAACGGGCCTAAGGTGCCTCTAGGTGCTGATAATCTAAAATAGGTGCGCCAAGAGCACTTTATCATATCTGATGGTCAACATTTTCATTTCATGTATATCATTCACAGCACCTTAACTCTAAGTTTATATTATTACCAAAAAATCTGTCTGAAATAAGTTTGCTTTTGTAAGTTTAAAGCACATCCGTTCTTCATCAACAGGGACCAGTCGGACCACAAGGAGACAAGGGACCACGAGGAAAGTCAGGACGTGATGTAAGATTTATTTCAACTTTTTGTCAATGCATTTTACATTGAATTGTCAGCACTGTCATCAATGAAAAACATGGGAATTGTCAAGGATAAGGATTCATTACTAGAAGAATGGTGATGGATGATGCTCCTTCCATTGAATCAACCCTTTCGCACCCGGATTTATTTTCATTCAACTGTTAAAACCAATATAATTCTACGCTTTTCAGGGGGTAGCATAGTCAAATAACTCAGGTAAAAGCGTAAACTATTATAGAAAACTGCCATCAGAACATTAACAATCTTTTGTACTTAACCCCCTGAAAAATTGTCTTTTCGGGTGTTTGTCATTGGGCCATATGGCCCATCCAGGGGTGAAAGGGTTAAAGCTCAAAAGATCAAATCCGTTCTAGCAATGATATTTTTACTAGGAATCCAGGCTATTACCACCTGACATTTCTTATTTGGCTAATTCCTAAGTTAATTACCTAGAATGCCAGTGATCATAATACTTGAAATGCCTATTTTTGCAGGGTGCCCCAGGCCGAAATGGAAACCCAGGAACACCTGGAGCCCGCGGAGACAAGGTGAGTTAAGGCAATGATTAATTTTCATTTGAATGAGTAAACTCCGCACATGAAATCTGGGTGGAATCCGCCGCAATAGCCGCCGTGAAACATTTACCGGCAATGCGCCTGCCAAGGCTGCGAAACATTGTCACTGACTCTGGTTTTTTGAAAAAGGAAGAAGGATTTGCAACGGGAATCAACATCAAGCGATTAACTTAGAGCGTATTTTGATATTGTTCATGAATTCATGATAGTAGTTGATGATGATCATCAGAAAAGGATATTCCCAACAACAAAATGTTGTAATTTCTTGGTGGAGTCTACATAAATCGTATAATCGTTTCCACCAATAATTTCTGCAGATATATAGTGTCATATATAGTGTCTTCTTTTAAATATTGTTTCGTTGTTGATCACACTTTTCTTGCCTTTCCAAGGCTAGTTTGCCATGGGCTAATCGAATTTACTCGCTTGTGGGCAACTAGATTCTAATCCAGTAAGAATTATTCAGTAAATTTAGGCTCTTCTATGAAGTCCTGCAAATCTTTTATCCATTCAAGGGTGACAAAGGACCAGCAGGACCAGACGGAAGCAAAGGTGCAGCTGGAAAGCCAGGTGCTGATGGACCACGAGGACCTCAGGGTGATGACGGATCCGTTGGATTGCCAGTAAGTCATCGCGCTTTTTATTTCAATTCTTTAACATGCTCACAATGTGACTTTGCAAGGATCCTATAATTGAAGAGATGTGACACCTCCGCTGACCTGTTGCATGATTATTTCCTCTTTTATAAGTGATGTATAGTCTTAAAAATCAGAGTCTTTTCCATATACGTAACACAGCAAACCTGGGCGCAATGCATACCAGCATATACAAACATCTTGTATCTGTAAATAGGGGTGCCAATCAAACCAACCTCCCGTCTGTGCCTCATTCGAGATAGCGCCCTTAGGAGGCCACTTTCACGGGGGTCAAAATAAACCAGAGAGCATCTCAAATTGGGAAGAAAACAAATTAACATTCAAGAGTTTGCGATCCAGCAAAATTAACTGGCTACTTTCATTCAAGCCCTTACTATGTTTGATAATTCATTGCTGAATTTCCTGCTGGAGATTTATGTAAACGGTTGATTTATTTTCCTTCTTTCAACAGGGACAACCTGGTGAAGCCGGAAGCCAAGGATCAACTGGACCCAAAGGATTCAAGGTTAGAAATTACTGATCGAGAGTTGCCGAAAAGCATTAGTTTATTCTGTGCACGAATTAAATTATGTGTATTAAGACATGTTTTAAGACATAGATAGGCAAGGAAGCAATGATAGCTGCCTGTATTATATGTCAGTATTAGTTGCACCACTAAAGGGTGTATTCGGGCCTGGATCAGTCTCACATCACAGGACAGAAGATTCTTTGTCTCTGAGATTTGTTCCATTTCCAGGCTAACCTTTCCTGCAGTTAAGTTTGTGCTTGTTAAAATAACCTTGAGATGTTTAATTCAGTTTGAAATTTTTTTTGTTGATGTCAGTGACTAGCTAAACCTTCATACCGATAAAAACACGCCTCAATTGATCGACTATTTCATCTCTAAATGAAACCAGGTACTCTTCTTTATTTAGCATGGCGATACAATGAATATTGAGGCGTCTTTTTTTATATTTAGGGAAGAGCTGGAGATCCAGGAGACAGAGGAGAGGATGGCCCATCTGGCGTCAAGGTTGGTTGGTTCTTTCACTCGAGTTTTCTTCTTGAATACCGTTTACGCGTGGCAAGAGTCAACAAAGAAGCTCTATTAAGCTTACTTCTCTATTAAGCAACCCGCTCTAATAAGCCCCTCCTCAAAGAACCTAAGGACCTCAAATGTTAATAAACCCCTTCCTGCTTTTACGTTATGAACAAAACCAGGAAATATTACAACTTGCCAAGCTCAAGACTATGCCAAAGCATGACGTGCTACATATAAATTGAGCTAAAATTCATGTGTTTTATATTTAAGCGACTAACACTCTAGTATACATCCTCTCTGATTGTTCAAAGAAGTTGTCCAGCCATTCGCCCGGACTGCGGTGGTTTGTTTGTTCTGTTATCCAGCGATCCATCGATTAGCTCATTTTGCGCAAGTTTTCCAATGTGTTTAGCCAACTCTAACACGAGTCATAGCAGGGCTACCTCATCATGCGCGAATGCTACTGTTCACAGAGAATGGTACTGCTGCCGCGCAAATATATCGCCTGTACTGCAACAGTAAATATTACGCACTAAATAGCTTTGCGCAGTGTCATAATGTAATTCCTTGTTGAATAATCCTGAAATTTGCTATATCGTAGGGAGACATTGGTTATATGGGATTCCAAGGAGCGGAGGGACTTAAAGGACCAAAGGTATTGCTTATGCTTATGTTAGCCAGAAGTAACCTGTCTTTTGCTACCTTCATGATAATTAGCCTCAACTGTCCTTACCGTTTTTCTTAGTTATGTCTATTTCAATTCATCCCAATACACCTATCAGTATAAGCAGACCTGCATATGGATTTACTAAAATCATCGTACTATTTGTCTCACGCTTAGGCAACGGATAAAAGATTTTCACTCGTTGCCCTGGGAAGAGTTACGAATAACACCTTAGCTTGCTTATAACAGTGCTCAGAAACAACTAGTACTTTTTGTAAGGCTTCAAGGTGATGTTTCAAGTAATGTTTTTAAAGGAATTGACCCCCTAAGAAATTTGAAATTCTTACGAAAGGTCACTGGGCCATGCGGTCCTTCCAAGGGGTAAAGGGGAGATGAAGTCTCTCTAAAATTGCATTTGTATTTTAATTTTTTTTGTATCTTTAATCAACAATGCAACACAAATTCATCAATTAGTATAGTTTATCATACAAAGACTATTGAAAAAAGGTTACTGTTCGTAGCTAATAGTGCATAAACTGTGAACTTTTGCTAACACATAACTTTTTATTATTAGGGCTCTCGTGGAGTCCAAGGTTACAAAGGACAACCAGGAAGCAGACCAGGACCTGTAAGTATAACATTTTTCTTGCCTCAATTTAAGAAAAGCATGCTTAACCCATTGAGAAGCAAGACTTTGTGAATTAATTTTTATGATCATGCTTCTAGTTTTGCCTTGTTCTAAAAGTGTTTCATTTCAACAACTATTTTCTTAATTTTTCAATTTGACCTGTTCCAAACAGGTTCCCTGCTCCTAGATTGAACACTCTTGCCTTAAAAACCAACCTTCATCTTTTCAGGGACCAGCAGGTGAATCCGGACCAAGAGGACAACAAGGTATTCCCGGACCAATGGTAAGCTCATCAGTTTTTGTCTTGATTCTTTTAGAAAAGGTTATGATTTTTGTGCTCATAACCCTTTTATGGTAGACAGGGCAACAAACAAGATCAATTCAAGGATGGCTAACATATTCTTCTCTAGATAGCTTAAATTCAGTAGTCAATGGTCGTGAAAGAACAGCAAGCCTGAGATACAGAGAAGTGGAAAAAAATGAACTACCACTGTGTTGGTTCCAATGTATCGCCTTTTGAGAAAAAGGTTTCTAACACCCACGCGCGATTAGGTTTTTTTAAGATATTATGGTTGCGAGAATTATGTTTTCAGTGTTTGGCACACTTTATAAAATCTGAATAGAGAGGGTGCTTGGGTATGTACATAATATGAAATCGATGACAGGTGATAAATAACTCGTTTATAATGATCCGTTTTCACTTTGATTTGTTGCTACTCTTGAATTGGGCTTTTTTTCCATCCCATTCAAACGTTACCTTTTTCAGATAAAAACACATATATTTTATTTGGTGTCCACAGTTGCTCTCAAAAATGCACCCTGGTCGCCTCTTTTTAAGTCGTTTCTCTAAGCGTATTAAGATTTCTCCGTTATTAGTGTTAATACAATACAAATATGCGTTTTAATGGTTGTATTGGAATCTCCCTGATGAAAGCATTTAAACAGCACGAAAAATTTGGATTCTGCTTTCTTTTCTAGGGACCACCAGGAGTAAAGGGTGCAAGAGGAGTAAAGGTGAGGCATTTTAATTTTTTGCCTTGAATATAGTTCAAAACTAGCGAGGCAGTATCAGTTATTATTGTTCATTAAACTTTAATGGTCGAAGATTCTGTATTGAAAGGATCAAATACTTTCCGAACTGATACAATCATAGTTACTACTCAACTCATTTTCATTAACAATTAGTTTCGTCAAGGGCGACTGTGAAATGTCTGTCGGAAAATCGTCGAGTTGCGGAAAATCCCGAAAGGGCTTCTTTAGACAGGTCTTTCAAGACCTTTGGCTAAAAGTTTGTTTAAAGATCTTCTTGAAAACTTACTCCATTATTTAAAACGCGCTATTCCGCCTACCGATTTATTTAAATGATAATTGATTCATGTTTGAAGAACCACCAACGCCAAGGACATTATTTCAATTGACAGTTCAGTTTGATAATTCTTTGTTTTTTGACTGTTGGCAATTGAAATTAATGTTATTCTCTCTCTCGATTTTAGGGACCAAAAGGTTTTTCAGTAAGTATCACGAAATATGCTGAAAATGGTGACAAGTTTTCTTTCATTCTATATCTTCCTGGTTTCAGTTAAATTTCATTTTTGTATATCAATCTCGATATTCTTAATAGTAGTTTATAAGAAAGCAGCACTTTGCTCCTCAAAATTTGGAATTTACATGTATATTACGACTATTTTTACAAGATATAATAGAAGCTTTCGGAAAATATTGCTGGTTTCAACGCCTGTCCTGCCTAAAATAAAACAAAGAAATGTAAAAATCCTAGTTTACAATTTTATAGATATTACGCTTAAAGTCCATGTTGATTTTTGAAAAGCTTAGTTATTCAAAATGAATCCTACTAAAAAATGAAAGCTAAGTAATGAGCCTCACATGTCTTAAACTTTGCGTGATTAAATCTTTTTCAAAAATTACTTTCTATGCGTCAGAAAACAGCTATGTTGAAAAAATTTTATTGCTTGGCTGTTGAAACTAAACATTCTCAGCCCTTTGTTGTCAAAAGTCAGGGTCTTAAAAGACCTGCGCAGTACTTCAAAGCGCCAAAGAATGCAAGGGCAAAACTATCCTGCATAAACTTAATATGTTTAAGTAACAGGTTCACCCCAGTATTTCTTATTATAAACTTGTGATCATCTTGCTTCATTTGCAAACCATATCTAAACTAGTGTTAATCTTCTATGCCTTTGATTTTTAGGGAAAAGACGGTGCATCTGTAAGTAAATTATCTTATTTCATTTTTATTGTATCTTTGTTTCTTTTTTAATGATTGAGAAGTTTGTTTCAAGAAACAGGCATATTCTAGGTTTCGCAATAATCTTTGTCATTGTCAACAATCGTTCTATTCAACCAACATCATCTTCATCAATCATCATTATCAATCATCATAATCAATCATTATCCATGACGAAAAATAATTGTATATTTTTCCATCTATTTTAGGGACCACCAGGACCACCAGGATTGCCAGTAAGTTAATCCCTGTAACTTTTACTTTTATTGGGACAGATTTACCACTTTGTTTTGTACACAAGAATTGAAAAAAGATACTGCTGACGACCAAACCGATCCATTTCATGTAGCCATCTACTTTGACAGGATTCGACCGAGAATGGTGATCCTCATGTCCATGTCAAAATAGCATAGTTCACCTCGGCAATGATGATTAATGATTGTAATAACAGCTTTGGCTGCACTTAAAATCACTTGTGGTGTACTTATTTTCCGAACGGTTAAAGGGTTATGTTTCTAAAAGAATTCGAATACCAAAAAGGTAATGGAATACTTCTGACCACATATTTATTTTGGTATTGCCTGTTCAAACAGTGTTGCTATCTAGAAATGCTACATTCACGTGTGATGTTCTCCTAGGTCTCTTTTTAATCGCCCATCCAGTCTAGTAATTGTGGACAATTTCAGCGCATATTATCAAACCTTGGCTTGTAATTAAGCTTTCCGCCAGAACGTATGAAAAATTGTTTCCATTATTATCACAGTTAAATCTGCGAATTTATTTAAAAAGTTAAGGAAAGATGTTTCACTCAGGCAATAATTTAGCGAATGACTTTATATCTACATCAAGTTCAATCAATGCTTTTTCATCTGCATCGTTAATTGCCTATTTTGTGTAGGGAATGCCTCATGTGTCAGCCCTTCATGCTTAGAATCAAATTCTAAATGAATATTTTTTTTCTTGTTTAGGGACAACCAGGAGGCAACTTCCAGGTACGAAACTGTTACAAATTCAAGATTTTAGGAATTTTTCAAAGGACTCCTTCAATTGAACTTAAATGTTACATAGATTGCATCGTTGCCAAGGGTAACTGCTTTAAGTGACCAATGACAACGGTTTCTATAAAGTGCGTTATTTCGCAACACGGATGATATGAGGATCTCATATTTCTCGTGGAAATGAATGCCAAATTTTATGTCAAGTTTACAAAGTCAAGCAATGCTGTTTACCTTCCTCCGGACAAAAGCATGCCGGGAGGCAAACCTGCCTCAGAAAATAATAGAAAATAGGCATGGCTTGGGTATGGCATAGGAGTTTCTATGGTTTTTGTTGACCTTCTACCAGCTAGCGACCGTGTGACTGTAATGTTTTCGTAACTCTGCTAGTGTACCTAGTGTATCTACACCATGACATAAGCATTGAATTTGTATGTACATTTTGCCCTGTTAAGTTGCAGGGGAAAGTTGAATCCAAAATTACTCAAGGAGTTACGTTGAATAAAATCTTCCATGTACAGGAAAGTTAAGAGCATAACTTGTCGGAATTGGTACGCGTATGATGAATCTTGGTCATCACCGTGCATTTGCAACTATTAACTTGTTCTTACCGGAATA
Organism: Catostylus mosaicus; assembly: GCA_964019065.1. Taxonomy (NCBI): domain Eukaryota; kingdom Metazoa; phylum Cnidaria; class Scyphozoa; order Rhizostomeae; family Catostylidae; genus Catostylus; species Catostylus mosaicus. The sequence goes on along the minus strand of OZ025184.1, from coordinate 2,680,679 downwards.
TTTATTGTTACAGGCACCATGGGCTGGCGGACATCTTGCAGATGGAGCATCCAAGGGACCAGGCGACGAAGGTGGAAGACCAGAAGAAGAGGAAGAACCAGAAACCAACCCATTCTACCAAGTGTACAGATATTACTCAAGCGACAAGAAATCAAAGCCAACCTCTGATATCATTGAGAAGTTGAACAGCAAGTTCAAGAAGAGATTAGACAAGATGAAAATGATCGTTGAGAAAGTCACGAAACCAGATGGCACTTTCGACTACCCAGCCAGAACTTGCCGAGATTTGTTTGCATTCAACCCAACTCTGAAGAGCGGTAAGTTAATGTTAGCCAAAAATCGCCATAGAGTTCCCATGAAGTCTCCCCTGTGAAAATCCTGTGAAAATCCTGTGAAAATCCTGTGAAAATCGTGTGACAATATAAATGGCCTTCAGCGATTTTTCTCTTGCTATGGCTTGTTTTTTGTAAAAGTTAAGAAATTCCCTTGTAGAATGATAAAACGTTGTCTTTTTTAGGATTTTACTGGATCGATCCTAACATGGGCTGCAAGAGCGATGCCATCAAAGTCTACTGCAACATCACCGATTATGAAATTGCTACATGTGTCACACCCGAATCAAAAATGGTAATAATCTCTTAGTTGAATTTTCACCTTTCATTTTCGCTGTTCATTTGTTTACGATAATAATAATAATAATAATAATAATACTAATAATAAAAATGACAATGTTTACGCAGCGTAACCTCTTCAACACATGAAATGCTGTTATCAACGAGGGCCCTATAGTCATGTGTAACAGGCCGCAAGCAAAAAGTTAAAGCTAAAGGGAATTAACTGTGTAAGTGGGTTACTTGCATGGTGCGTCCATGTGCTTCAGTTTCTTTAAAATAACTGATACTTGAGGTTTCCATTATTTTTTATTCTCCCACCTTGCATCGTTCCAGGCTGTACCAAAAGCTCCATGGGCAAAGAAAATTAAAACCGAAGCCCAGAAATGGTTCGGAGAAGATCTTGAGCTCGTAAAGGTAACTTCTGAGCTATTATTTTCTTTTTTACCATTACCTTGGGCATCAATCGAGTAGCAGGTATTTTCTCACTACTGGATTGCTAAGATATCCCAAAGTGAAAATTTTCATCGCCGGAGGACCACTTGGCTGAACGATCTTCAGCGAAAATTGGTCCTTTCTAAAAAGAAGAGATAATTCCCCTCCATATCTGGATGAACCTACTTCTAACATTTGTAAAGATTGTGGCTCCGACATCATCAATACTTGCATCAACACATCGTACCCCCGTGCATTCTAAGCAGACACTTTTAACGTTACTGTACACCTACATAATCATCGGGGGTTGAAGGGTCTAGTGATATTTCTGTCTATAGAATACGTAGAAATTCTTCCCTTGCGCTTTGTTAATCAAAAACAAATTGACTTGTCTAGATTGGATACAAAGCTGACGAATCTCAACTTGTATACCTTGGACACCTTAGCAAGGCTGCCTATCAAACAGCCACTTATCACTGCAAGAACTCCGTTGCTTGGTTTGACAAAACACATGCCAACCACAAGAAGGCATTGAAATTCAAAGGTATGTTCCTCTTTACCCCCTTTCCATGCTTGTTGCCTCTTGATAGATTCTGCAATGGTAATTAAGTCTCTCTAATGCCGCCAGTCTTTCCTTGCAACAATTGCCCCAGAACTTAAGATTTACCTGTTGTTTTTGTCGATTTCAGCGTGACACAAAGAAATATTAAATTCTTCTAGCTTCGTACATTTCTGCGATATTTTTTGCATCTTATCAGTTTGTTTGTACTTATGTGACCAATTTTTGAACACAGGCATGAACAACCAAGACTTTGGTGTCAACGAGCCAACGAAATTCCAACCAAAGAAGATTGAAGATGGATGCCAGACAAGAGGAGACCAATGGAAGAAATCAGTCTTCACCTTCGAAGCAACCAAGTTCATTAACCTGCCAATCCGAGACTTCGCTGCTGCTGATGTTGCAAGCAAGGATTCGAGCTTCGGATTGGAAGTCGGACCAGTCTGCTTTATATAAGAAGCTTTTTGCGAACTTTTTATACTTTGTCATTGGTATTGAATTTTACTCGGTTAATATGGTTGTTAAATAGTAATTTTTAATTAGTTTTTCTATAGTTATTTGTAGACCCCCATCCACTGTATTTTATGGTCCTCCCAGCGCGCGTCTTTAAAAATTAAAAAAGTGGGGTAAATCAATGTGGTTTTTTGTGTCCTTTCTTTCTGGTCTTCCTCTTATTTGGAGGACAGGCATTTCAATTGAGTTTGATGATTAGAATAATGGGTCAGCAGAGGGTGGGGCTGGCTCACCCTTCCAACTATGAACATATTGTGGGGAAAAATAAGAACAGTTGGGCAGGTTTTAGACTCAAAATTGGCAAATTTAAAGTTTTAAGCAGCGCAAAGCCAGTGGCTTTTGCAGGACGATGGCGCCATTGCACTCCCAACACGGAGCAGTGAGTGCCACCTCGGCCAGTCAGTCATGCAAATAAGTAACGCGTCAATTTTTTCAGAGTCAACATACCGAAAACTGACAGAATATCATACATCGTTCATATTGTCTTGTTTGTTTACGTGATCGACTGAATGCTTGATCTACTATGGACGGCAAACGTCCTGCTAGAGAAGGAGCTTATTAGTATTGGACTTGTTTTCGATGAGGAAGTGGGGATTATTTCGAGGGAATTTACACAATGGGGGATAGATTTGAAGGGTGGTGGTACACGTTTTCTGGTCATTGACTCATTCTTACAAGTGCATAATATTTCAAAAGCGCACTAAAAATACGATTTTGAAAATTCACGGATTGAAAAGCAAGGGGAAACACGGTCTTCGATTGTAATAGGGCAGAAACGCTTGCTACCGATGCAAGTCAAGAGCAAAAGAAAGGTGTTCAGTTCTCTATGTGAAAGTAGGCTGAGTAGATCTTTATCCAACTGCCACATTGCTATACATTGCTGACTTCAAAATTTTTCCTTAGAAGAACGTTTTTAAGGACAACATTTGAGGTACATCAAATTTGAGGACATTTGGAGTGGGGGCGAGAGAAGGCGGTTGATCGCCCATGTTTTGGAAGACAATAGTATTTCGTTCTAAAACAATGGATATATGTGATGTCATCCTACCGAAACGATAGGCTTGCCCCTACCCCCCAATATTTGGCTAATTGTCCTCCACTGACCCATCAGTCAACCTAGAGATGCAGTGGTTGCCAATAATCCGACGAAACGGTGCAAAATGGCATTAAATCAATAAAATTTAACTAACTTTGGAATCAATAAAATTTTTCGAGAAAGCTCGAGCTTTTAAAGCATAGGCAAATCGTTTGCAAATCGTTTGCAGTTTGAACAACAAAGAATGCGGATTTACAAGAACAGTAATGATCCGCATTTTTCGGTTGTTTTCGATTCAATGCCTTTTATGTCTTGTGCACGTAATTGAGCATGGAGAACACCTACGCATTTAAAACAAAGCCATCTTCAAGATTGAAAAACAGTTCCTATGCTCCCTCCACCTAAGTACCCCGCATACTACCCTTGCTCAAAGTAATGTATTCATTGAGCTTTATGTGAGTACCAGATGACTTTGTTTTTAACCAGCAACTGCCACAAAATGACTTTGTTTTGAATTGTTAGCAAATTTTTCATCTCCGTCCTAAATCCATTTCAGCTGCTACAATGCTTGGTTTTTTACTTCCTCAATTCATGATATGAAAGATAATTTGAGGTAAACAACATTTTCTGCGAACTAAATTTTTGTCAATAAATATGAGACAGCAGTTAGAATTTTCCTAGTTTACAAAATATCAGAAAGTAACAAGAATCTCAGAAGGCTACGATTTAGACGAAAAGCGCAAGGCCATTATCAGAAAAAGGTCTGCTTACTTTCCACAAATTTGTTTTCAATTTGCTGTTTAATTAACGTCACAGTGTCTCTCCTACTTGCCTGTCAGTTTTTAGAGTATGGCCAATCTTGACAAGATCTTGGGAGCGCCAGTGCGCAAAAACCGTACGAAAATCATAGGGTGCGCCATTACACTATAGGTACCACTGCACAACATAAAAACTTCAAAATCTGCGGGGCGCCCTGGTGCGCTATCTTTGGCATTTAAGAATTATCTTGGGTGCGCCATTGCCACACTCTGCATTCTGGCTTATCTAAAGGACGCTTAAGGCTTTATTGCTGGAGACAGGCTAACACTTGGAACAGGCTGTCTCCCATACAGGGGGATTCTATTTTGTCCTTGAGTGAGTTTTCCCACACGTTCTTAACTGGGCTTCTCTGATAGTTTAGACTGTCAGATAATGAATATATTTTGTGCTGTGCTTTCAAAGACTACTCTGCATCAGGCAGCTGTATCTAATTAGCCCATCAATTAAGAGAAGGCGTAATGTTATCTGGATAGGTCTTGAAAAATTTTGGCATTTTCAACATAGTTGAGCCTCGAATGCCTTGAAAGTAGCTAGGAAATTTTTGAATGCAGCTGTCCTTGTAAGGAAGCCTTCCAGGCGATTTTTGTCATTCAGAATTTGTTTGGGTACATTTTGAACTTCACCGTCTATTTCATAGGGCAGAGTCGGATCCAGAACTTTCCTGAAGGGGGGCAGTTGACAAAGAAGGGTCGTACATACGTTTGGCCTGAATGGCATTTTTTCTAAGAGGGCCTCATAGAGCAAATTATCTACAGCTTTGATATACAGTTTTGTTCATCGAGTGGAAATATAGTAGAATATATCACGACAATCTCTTTACCTGTACACAGTGGTGTAATAGAGCAGTGTGGGGCCCTTAGTCAAAGTAGTGGTTTGAGGGTTTGGGGCCCCTACTTCATAAATTATTTACATGGAATTTTTAAACAACATTAACTAATATTAAATACTAACATTAACTAACATAAATAGCAATTATTAAGAAACGCTTATATACAGAAAAAATGTTTAAAAAAATTTCGCGGGGGTCCCCTAAGGGGCCCAATTGTGTGGGGGCTCTTACCAACCAACCTGAATAAAACGTAAAGGGCAGCAGAAGTGAACAGGAGCCGTACTCAGTAGGCGTGGAGATGTGGAGACCCTTAGGATCAGGTGGTGCCGATTAACTCAGCAGATCTAAGGCTCAGCAGCCTTTTCGGTAGAGTTGGCAAAGCGTTGAACAGGCTGACTACAGTTTGGTAGTCTTTACCGTTATTCACTATTTTTTTAATATCTATGCAGGGAATTTGTGATCATTGATAATTTATTGAATTTTCATGAGATAGCTGCAAAAGACAGCAAATCTGACGTATTTGACTGTGTGGAATTGTGGTGACGATTTACTCGCAGCTTTTAAATTGGTAAAGATTGGGAAATTCGTCAACCAATGGCTGGATGGGGACATTAGCAGCAAGGAGTGCTCTAAAAAGATTCTTTCTGAGGGAGCGATAGCTGCTGGAGCAAAAGCTGGTGCTTGTGCAGGTGCTTTTGCTGGGGCATTTTTTGGCCCGCACTCGGCACCTATCGGAGGAATTGTGGGTGCAGTCTCTGGTGCATTGGCGGCAAAAAACTGACAAAAAGACTTAAGGATGAGTTTTTCAGCGATTCAAGGAAAAATGCTGTCGAGAATGCATACCATTTCTTCGGTTTAGACAAAAATGCTTCGGATCTGGAGATCGACAGGAAATACAGGGAATTGAAGTCTCACTACAGTGATTTAGATGATCAGTTGATATTGTACAAAGAAAGGTGAAAATCAAAGCTTCCAGAAAATAAACATAGCAAAAATTCAAGATTTGGTATTGGAAGCACGCTTCCAGGCTTGGTATTTGCTGTACCGTAAGGCGTGGATTCCCAGGATTGACTCGTACAATTTTGAACAAACGAACTTTTGTGATGGGTGACAATGTCAAAACTAGAAGAAAAGGATTTTGGATCTTAACTGAAAATATAGACCCATTTTTAAAAGAAACTTTGCAAAAGTTACACCAAAATTTCTTTATATAAAAATCCATTTTTCTACTTAAACCTCCCTTCTTGCCAGTCAATTCATTGATTTTACAGAGCCCTTGTCAACAGTGATGCTTGCAAGCATAGCACCATCGATTTTAATAATACTATTGTTTAATTTTGAAGAGCGAGTACTAGTGCTGTAATTGCCCCACCCTCTCCTGCCCCTGTTACAGGCATCCTGGAAAAGGGTATCATGTCTTTTTTTAAGAAGAACCAGTCACGGGGCTTGTGCATTTTTTGCAGTAATTTTTGAATTGGCAGTGTAAACTAAATTTCACACTCTAATAAGAAAGACGAATGCACTGTGGATTTCGTTGCAAGGGAATGCAAGTAGCTGTTACCAAATTACCCTGCAAAGTAATGGCTGCAGCAATGACAGCAACTTTTTTACACAAGTCTTAAAGTGAACCATTTTTATCTTTAAAGCTATATCTGTGAATTTCAATGTAGGGGCTTGCGCATTTGTAATTCTTTTAGCTTTAGTTCTATATTTTAAGTATTTTTTCAAACATATTGCCAATAACGTTGCAATTAATCGTTCTCTTTTACGCTCTCTTTTATCGAAAAACCAATTTTGTGAAAAACATTACTTCCAAGTAGATTAGTGATAATATCAGGTACTCCTTTCGTATTGTTTGTACTTCTTCTTTTTATTCTAAAGGCTCAAAATTCAAATCTAGATAATCTATGCTGGGGGTTACACTTCAACGAGGGGGCTAAAATCAGAATGCTAAAATCTTGACTTGGAGTTTCCCAGTCTCAATTTGAAGAAGAGGCCAGATTCAGAAAATGAGCAATCAACAAGACCGGAAAGTTATCAATGTAACAAGTTAATGGGACAAGTGAGTCACTGCGAATAATAAGATGGAAAATGTTTAAAAACAAGGTAATATGTTTCTTCTTATTTCTTTTATGCATATTTGATATTTTCTCTCTCAAATTCTGACATGATTTGACTCGTTAAACACGCACGTAAAGAGATCAAAATTTGAGTTCGGAATGCGGGAAGAATTTCGGCCTAAAAATAGGAAGTTAGTGTTAATGCTTAGGACATGAAGGAAGTTAACAAGGGACAGTGCAAAATTTATTTTATTACATGGCCAGTTGAAAATGCGACGAGGTCACAACTTTTTTTGAAACTTCAAAGAGCAGAGTTGAAACATTTAAATGCAGGGCAATACGTTTTTCATGAACACAACATGAATTTTGAAACAGGTTAGTTTTCAACAAAACTGCCAATCATCCAGACAGAGGTTGTATTACAGGTAGAGCATGTGTTTTAGAAAATGTCATAATGATGCAGTCTGTTCTGTTTCTTTGAGATCGACCAAAATTTATAATGATTTATAACCTAATGATAACAATGTCTATAAATATTGATAGGCTATCCTGTTGAAATATTCCTAAGTTATTATTATTTATGAAAAAGTAATAATTTATTATGTGGGGCAGGTATACAGAGCAGGTAGAGAAAGAGTGACAGGACAGTAGAGTTTTCTGGAAGAATTTTTTTCCACTGGCCATTCTGGCAGTGAAATATGCACTGTCCCTTATCACTATGTTTCAAGCAGTGCCACCTTATTATTGTTTTTTTTCTGGGAATTTATATTTTAAAATAAATTGATCAAAATAGTAGGGTGTGTCTGTTCAGGCTCTTTGTCATTGCCTAAATATTTGTTGGATTTTTTACCCCTTACCTGGTGCATTTAATTTTTTAATCTTGCCAAAATATTAGAAAAAAATTTCTTTGATACCATGAATAAATAAAAGATCAAGGATTATTAGAATATTTTTGATTGGTTTTTAAAAATCATCTTTCAGCAGGCTTTTGATGAATTATTTTCTACTATTATTTTCATTTGATTTTAATTTTTTTCCATTTTAAAATTTCTATACATTTTGTTTTTATTATAAAAGGATTTTGAATGCAAAAGTATCCAAATAATTCTACTACAAATGGAGAAAAAATTTTGATTACGGTTTTGTGTAAGAGATGCAATATCTGTTGTTTTGCTCAAATCCTGAAACGTGTGGGGCCACAACCTGCATAAAAATCAACTTTGGTATTGGTGAAAATCAACCCACGTTGTTACTAAAATGCAAAGTTGTCTTTGTAAAATGCTCCTATTCTGTAGTTGCTGAGAAATTTGTAAAAAAATCATTGCTTTCTACACAAAAAATCTATTTTTATAATGATGAATTATAATGGTCCCTATCTGTCTCATGCCCAAATGAATTGAACTGCTGCCAGAACCCATAGGTAACAGAAGAGCTTGGCTGCTGAATGTTATGTTTGGGCCAATTACCACCAAACCACATGGTGGAAAGATAGCATAGGGGCTGTTCAATAATTAGGTCACACTAAAATTGCTTTTTTTGAACCACCCAACCCCTATCATCATGCTGTGTTACCTTTGTTCACAAGACCCCCTTGTTTTGCATCATGCTCAGCACAAACATTCCCTTTACAAATATAAAACAATTTCTTAAAGAAGAGGGGAAGGAGTAAAGAAATCTTATTCCTCCTTTTTGCTTTTTTTCAACTAGAGCAACCTGCCAACCCCCTTATTCAAAGTCACAGAGAATTGTAAAAAGCATGTAGAAGCACCTACCCCCAAGTAGTCCATTTAGTCCCCAATAATTTATCAAGCCTCCATCTGTTTTAGTCCTGTTAAATTTAGAGAACTGATTGGCATGATAGGAACAGTGCCAATATTTAAAGCTAAGCTTGGGTTTGAATGGGGGCTCTTAGTACCTCAAGGGATTATGCGATATTGGTAATTGGGTTGGTATAGGGACACATTGAGATTCATCTTTTTTGATTTTAAGGCATAAAATAGAGAACAATCACAAATAGATTTTTCATTAGTAGGAGTTCTAATCTGGGGTGTTGCCAGAGGGAGGCCAGGAGGAATGTTAGCCCCCCATCAGGGAAAAATTTTGTGTCTGTCAGGGAATTTTTGACAGAAAATTGTGTTCTAATGCATAGTGAGCTCTATTCTGTTAGTTAGCCCACCTGTTGGGAAACTCAGCCCCCCCTGTCAGGAAAATCCTGGCATCACCCCTGGTTCTAATGACTTTTTGCAAGGGTTCTACCCAACCATGAACATGAATGTGTAGCTTGCAACAACAGCAAGAATTCAAAGAAAAGAAAAGCAAATATATGTAGCTAACAGGGTCCCAAATGAGACTTCAAAAGGTTGAGGGGTGACATAGATCCAAGAATTGTACCACATTACCACATGGTCAAAAGGGCTGCCTGGAGTACTTCAGGGAGGAAAATAGGGGGTGGGCATGAAAGGCAAAATTTCCGACAGTTGACTGTAAAACAATAGATCCATTGTTTACATATCCTATTGTTTAATCTATTTTTTAAATCAGGACAAATTTTTGACGAAATGGGAATTGGTGGCTCTTGAGGGGGCACTCCGCCCCCAGCCCCCTATTGGGTTCAGCCTTACCTGACCCCTCTTCTTACCCCTAACCCTACACCCCTACAAATTATCCATCAAATTACGTCCTAGTTGGCAGGTTATGTTGGCGATTGGTATGGATTTTGTAGTCTTAAAGTTGTGAGAACGGGATGTCATTTATTGAGATGCATTGAATAGGCAATATGTTCCATTTTATAAACCACATAAAGAGAGTAATGTTTCATTATAATATTTGCTAAATGATTACAAAATTGAACAAGCAATAAATCGATGAGCTATAACCTGAGGCCTTTTCTTTAGTCAAAACTTAGATGATTCAACATAATCTTCACTGTTTATTCTTCTATGGAAATATTTGCCATGTAACTGTGTTTTTTCTTATTATTTTGAGCGTAGGTAAGTTTTGAAAGATTGGCCTAGAAAAAGTTGATCTGGCACCAGTCAGAAATATTGAATGGTAAGTACGATATTTTGTACACTCATCTTTGCATATGAGGAGTCCTTGTATAAAGAATATCGTGCTTGGATGGATAGATGAAAACTGCAGTCATATCTGGTAATGGGTTTTGTAAGAAAATAGTATCGTTGATTGCCATACTTGTTGCAAGGCGCTAGAAAAGTTTGAATTTATAAACCTAAGTCATGCAGGCAAGTCGCGAAAATTATGGGCGTCAATGGATGGGGCTCGAGTTCCCCAATCACGGTTTTATCGCAAAAATTCAGGCGCCAGAAATCGGTGTTCTACTTCTAATTCCAATTCTTTTTATTTTAACTCGATAGCTTAAGACATTCCTTCCTTAAAAGACTCTGCACAAATTAGTGTTTTTTTCCTAAGTATGTTCCTGTCGAAATAAACGAAAACCATAAGCGATAATGCATTAAACCGCTCATGTAAAATATTATAAAAAACAAGGCTACAGATAACAGGTATTTATAGCTTTTGTCGGAAGTACTAAGGATAGAGAGAGGGGGTTTGACGCACAATTGAGTTGAATTTCATTTTGTTTTCATTCTCTGCTGTACTCTCTCTGCACTATGGATCTTACTGGTGAATGTAGAGCCAAAACACAAGACGCCTATTTTAGAGGTCATTGTTTGCCACTGGCAAACCTTTGGAGAAATGATGTGCCAATTTATGGGGATTATCAAGAGAAATGAGTTAAATTTCAACGAAAATTCGCTAAATCTTAATTTCTAATATGCAAGTGCTCACTTTAAAGCTCTGGCAAATAGACTGGATTTTTGCACTGTATATGCGCTGGAAAAATGTCTAGTGCAAAACATTAGTTTTTTTGCCGCCTTGTCCAAACATGTTCTTTCGTGTTCAGCAATGCTTAGTGTTGTTCAGTTGATCTTAAAAGCAGTCAAAGATGTTCAGTGGACAAGATTAAATTACTTTTGTTTGAAGAGAATGTTCAGTCGATTTGCCTCCTACTGAACATTGTCCAGTTCGCGCAAGAACATTGCAACCCGGACAGTATTTGGCACCGGCGCTAGTTAATTCCTCAGATTTAAATCAAAGGGCAGTTTCGCGAGTGCTGGGAAGAGAAAGAATCGTTAGCATCAATTAGTTCAATAACGACGATTCCACTGAGCGGATCAATTGCAGTTCTGATGTCGAAAGCAATCGCAGAGAACAAGAATACGGTGATTTTGATAAGTTCTCTTGGATTCTTCATCGTCAACAACCTCCATAATTCTTAAAATCATGGGCTAGTCTACTCCAAGCTCCTAAAAGTAAATTTCAGACCTCGTAATTGTGCGCTTTTCTATCGCAGAAGAAAAGTTCACCAGTCCTTTAGCCACCCCCAAAATTTCATTACGTTGAAACACTGGTCACGGTGACCAATGCTCAATCATTGTTCAATCAGTGTTTAGTACAAATGTCTAGTCGTTTTGCCAGGGCTTATGATAACTGCGGATTACCTTGGATTGAAGGAATGGTCAAACAAGGAAAAACTATTATATGTCATTGACATGTAATTTTTATCATAAATTTTTCTCCCAATTTTTCCTGGTTACTTCAACATATCTTGTGACAAAATCGACCAAAAATTTGCCACATGAATGTGGGGAGATCCTCAAACATTTCACGTGACATTTCTCAACGTTTGGCAAATCTTTTCTATTTTGGACTGATAATTTCGAGCAATTCCATTCATTGTTGGTGAAGTCGGCGCTTTGCAAGGCCATTTCAATTTGGATTCTTCGTAATAGACTTTCTGATGATGATATGCAGGTATTGCATTTCTTTTCATTTCATTCCAACTTGATTTTCTCATCAATTATTAAAATAACCAACATCAAATTGCATAATATTTTTCAGACTTCGTTAATAGGGGGCTTAGCCATCCCCATTTCATGTCACAGGAGAAATAACGAAGTATTCATTGTTTTCAAAGCATATGACTCTTTGTGTGCTAATTCAGCCGTGCCTTTAGGATTTACGTTTGGCCAGCTTTCGCTATCAAATTGTTTCTGTAATTTCCGTAATAGAGCATTTTCGTAAGAAAATACAGCACATGTTGTGTTTTTCAGGCTATAGACAATCTGTCGTTGTAGCTTGAAAAATCTCTTGTCTAGTCGCAGTTTCAGTTTCGTATAAAGTAAGGGATGGCGCCAGGATTTGCCCAACGGGGGCTAGGTTCCCCGACAGGGAGGGGGCTATATGACCAAATAGAGGGTATCTTTCGAAAATAATAACACAATTTTCCGTTAAAAATTTCCCCGACAGGAATAAAATTTTTCCCTGACGGGGGGGGGGGGGGGCTACAGCCCTCTAGCACCATCCCTGAATGAAGTCGAATTTCTGGTGCAGGGTTACCCGTAACATCAAACCGTGCAATATCAAACTTCTCTTAGGCTTAGGCTAATAGAGTCTCTGCATCAGCAAAGAGAATTACAATGCTGACATTATTTGGTTTGTGTGAAAGTTTGACTGCTTAGAGTCTCGCAAACCTTCTTATAAACAACGCATAATGGTCAGTCCTTCTTACAACTGAAATGTTTTCTACACGCCTGTTACATTAAATAGGAACAGAGATCATTTGAAAACTGGAAGCTTTGAACGAAAGTACTCATTGTTGCGTACAAGAACACATCAAAGATTGTTTGATCAGATATCGCAAACTAGTTTTCATACGTGGCTTTTAGCATGTGTTTGCCATTTTTTGTCAGTGTCAGTCATCTTCATGACTCCAGATTTATCTATTTACTTGCATGTGTAAAGAAGTGGAAGAATATTTCTGGAAGTGAATTGCACTGACAGATTTCTCCATGTTTTCGTCTCTACCCTTCAAATATCTCTACAGAAAACTGTATAAAAGTATCTATTTTCCTTTTTCTTCGTTCAAAAAAAATTTGAAAGTGACATTCGTGCTTTTCTTTGGAAGTGAGTTTAAAGGATGTTCTGAGACCTCGAAGAAAGGGGCGGAGGGGAACAGTGATCGACACTGTGGTTAAGCACCTTTTTTGCCCCTACCTAACAGGAAGAAGGAGGGAAGACAATTTTAAAATACGTATGGAGAGAACCCACAAGAATTACTGCTTTTATTTGTTTTCTTATACTGAAGACTATCCTTTAAAATCATTTCTCAAGCCTAAAAAGGTTAGTCTCGGGTTGGGTATTCGTCTGTTCTTGAATTCTGGCCAATCGAGGCTTGTGTTTTTATTAAATTGTATTTATACAGAAGAGTGCAAGTCAAAACCCATCATTTTCTCGTTCATATGACTACTGACTATAATATGACAGACCCATATAGACGGCTTTGTTACATGATCAAAAGGCTCCCTCTTTGGAATAAAGGTCTTATTAAATGTAAAATGAACCATGAATTTAATGACGGTTTCACGATTTCATTTTGACATACCTTTCGCTTCGAAGCCGTTAAGGCTCATTTATTTTTCATGAGATACTGTCGATAAACACACAGAAATTTATGTATGCGAAGAGTCTTAAACTTCACTTCAGGCGGCAAAAGGTGAGTACCCTGATTCCTTTACAATCCCTGAATCTTCTGTCTCCAATGTGATAGTAAGGAAGGGCTTTTAATGTAAATAAAAGATCGAATAATGCAGCGCATAATCTAATGGAAGGGCTTTTTTTGTTGTATTTCTTCTTTTGAGTTAGCAGTGTACTGGTACTGAACTATAGCTGATTCGGTTGTTATTACCAAGTAATAGGTTCTAAGTATTATACATGGGAATCGGAAAGGACAGCAAGTATAGCAGAATAACTCAGACCCTCGGCGGCTACACAAAGTTCATCAAATTTTGTGAATGTCTAAGAAATCCAAAGTCTCTGAGGGGGACACGAATCAAGGTCAGATAGATATGGTGTCATATATAGTCCCATCTAACATACTGACTGGGTGGTCAGTTGTTCCCCTCCAAGCCCCTTTCTTAGTCTTATTGTTTTCATCATTTTAAACAATATACGAATTGTTTCTTTGGACTAAGAAAATAATAGATTGTTCCCCCCTAGTCTCAGTCCTTTTTAATGAGGTCCTGCATATGTTATTGGAAAGCGTATGCAACTTCGTCTAAAATTGCAATTTACGGCAGTGCTTCTGTCTCAGTTTGATCTTTATTTGTTCTTAATTTGTGATCAGATTCGAGGCTTGCCTTCTCATAAAAGTTGTTCTTATGATATAGGTGTGCATGTTGATTATGGGGCGAATAATACCTGCAAGCTTAGGCTGTTATTTGAATATCTTTCGATATTAAGTTTGAATGAGTTATGTTGTTTGTTAATTTTTATCGTTGTCGAATGCTGTTCCACGTTTTGCGACAGTTCTATAAAATTGCATGACTTTTTATGGGATGGTTCTGTCCTTTAGGGTTACATTTACTAGCTTTCCCCCAAATCTTATCTTTTCCTCTAAGAAACTGTACAATCTTTGTCCTGCCTGACGACAGGTTTCTTTTGTAATTCTTTAATTTTGGTCTCTCAGAAAATATATTATAAGCTATGAATGTTAAATTTCTTTAATTGTTAATGTGCAAATTTTTGTCCTAAAATGTTGAAGTCTTACTCTTTAATCAAATAAGGTTTGCTTGTGTCTTTTGGACGAAAGAAGGGTTGAAAAGTATCCAGGATGTGTTTGACCACTGAGAAAAGAGTTCGACCTCAGATTAGATTGAATTTGAGATAAGCTTGTGAAAATACCTCACATAAAGCTAGGATTTTTATTGATAAATGAAATGAAAATTCTGGCTGCAAGTTTTCAAAACAGGCTCAACCCTTACCAAGGTGGCAGCAATGGGGGCGTTAGGGCGTGCGCTTCCTGGAAAAATTGTTTTCGTCAAAGTGGGGTTTCTTTGGCTCGGTGGGAGTATTTTATTGGCAAACTTGTTGGCATCTGAAGATGGTGGCTCTGGCATTTGCCGTCACCTATTCTTAGCGTTTTTCATGTGCCTTGTTTATTTTGTTGTTACAATTACGACTGATAATTTCCGTTTTATAACAAGGGTTTGCTTTTCATGTTTCAATTAAAATAATTACGTACCGTACGAACATCTTGAGCATTTTCATATCTCAGTAAGGGATAAAACAACCCTTCCCTTTTTTGTTATCGATATAGAACACAAATTTTGAAGCAGATATCCTTTTCTTTTGCTTCAAGACGAAGATTTTCTGAGCACGATTTTGTAATTAAGCTTTATCAATATTGCATTTGTATCTGTACAGCTGCTCCACAAGACTCATTTTTTAGGCCTTCGATTGTCAACCCATTTTAAAAGCAGCTATTTTTGTTTTAGAGTGCAAATTCAAACAGACCATATGATCAAAGCATGGAATATTACATTCTAATGTTAAAGGTAAGCTGATTTCTCTCTTCTTGGATTTCTTTGGAGAGCTGATTTCTTCAGGAACACTTTATGACACAATACAGTAAACACCCGAATTCAATATGGGAAGTCATAACTGCGTTGATGTCAGGATCATAAGAAAGTAAGCTTGTGGTTAGAGAATCGATCATATATCATGAAAAGCCAATCAAATATGAGATGGCTTTTATATGGCTCAACTGTTTCAGGAACATATTGAAGATGTAGTGGTTTAAATGAACAAAAACCAGCATCTCTTTGCCTGTATTTCGGCCAGTGGTTTAAATGAACAAAAACCAGCATCTCTTTGCCTGTATTTCGGCCAGTGGTTTAAATGAACAAAAACCAGCATCTCTTTGCCTGTATTTCGGCCAGTGGTTTAAATGAACAAAAACCAGCATCTCTTTGCCTGTATTTCGGCCAGTTAAGAACAGAATCCAGGAAACATTACAATTTAGAGCTTACAAATAAGGAAAATAATAAAGCAATGAATTTAGCAGTTTCAAGTAGGGAGAATGTCTTACTATCTCTTAAATTTCTGCAATCTAGTATGTTGTATGTTCAATTTATCAGCCAAAATTTGGATACACTACGATTATCAACTGATAATCTAGGATTAGCGAATTTGGAATAGGATTATTAGATGATAAAGTACGATAATCAATAGATAAGCAAGAATAATCAACCGATAAAGAATGATAATGAACTGAAAAACTATGATTATCATCAGATTATCTAGGATTAGGAAATGATGAACCAAGATTATCAACTGACAAGACAGGATTATCAACTGATAAAGCAAGACTATTAACTTATAAACAAGAAGTATCAACTAATAAACTAAGATTACCGACAGATAAAATAGGATTATCAACCGATAAACTAGGATTATTCCAAATCCAAGAAGCTAGGATTATAGATTTAGTTATTTTCACGTGCCGTATTATGTAGCTGGGATTATTTTCTTACACAGACAGAGCATCTGACTCGTTAAAACAATTTATTTTCGATCTTAATTACTCCTTTGCCATTCATTGAAGATAAATGCGAGATAATCCTCAGATTGTTTACTTCTGCCACCTTTTAACTGCTCAATGTTTAATTAGACCACTTCAAATTATTGTTCTTAAAATGCAATTAGCGACATTATTCACACGAATTCACGTGTTCGCGACTAGGTTTATAGCAGCTGGCATCAACGTTTACACGATTCCATCCCAAGGGGGTGAACACTACACTATTTTTGTGAAGCAAACTTACTATTAAAACTTAACAGGGGGGCGTCTCTTGTGGGCGGGGGTCTTTTCAGGGTAAAAATGTTCGCTCTAGAATGCCTTTCTTTCAAGATGTCATTTTGTGTGGTGTTAGGAGGGCAATGGATGATCTATGCAAGGTGAGAAATGACTTTTGCAGGGAAAAATTGCCTGAAGCCCCGGTCAAACGCATCCAATATTTCATCAAACATGCTGAAAACCAATGTTGGATTTAATGTTGAATACGTTTGACCACCCATATTAGATTATTCAAAATATACAGAAATTGATGTTGGATAAAGTTTGATCGAGATCAAAAACAAATTTTGTTTTAATTGTTGGATCCAATGTTGGATGCGTTTGACCAGCGCCTTATAAAAATCGGCGAAATTAATTTTTTTTGTGTGGAAATTTTGAACGAAATGTTGGATGCGTTTGACCAAGGCTTTACTCTCTCGACTAATAGCCCACTTGAACTCAATGCCGGGGGCTGCTGTGAATTTAGGAATTCTCACTACCCCTTTTTATCAGGCAATTCGCAATGCCTCTTATAGCCAAACTTTCTGGCAATCTTAGTTATTTACAAGAGGATAAGACTATCCTAATGTCAGTTTACAATGGCTGCAAGCCCCCGTCTTGCTTCTTTAGAGCATGCGCTTAAGTGAAGTTGGTATCTGCTTTGTAAATACGCATGGCAATTCAATTCTAAAAGGGGGAGGTGTATTGCAGTCTAGTCATATCCAGCCTAAACAGGCTGAGTGCGTATCTCATTTAAACTGTCGTCACGCATCACCTTCATAGTGCTGACTATAGAGGCATAAAGGTAACACTGGTTAATGTAAGTACAAGTTATGTTATTAGCAAGCAACATTTCGTACCAGCTTCACTTCAACAGGTAGCTAATTAAAAATTTCAGTGAAGCAGCTGTAGTTTAGCAGGAAGGTAGTATGCATTATGCGTTAGTTAAGCTCTAAATCGTATTTGCTATGCTGATATTTCACTGTTTTGATTGCTTAGCATAACTTGGAAGGTTTTTCGCATCACATTTGCTGAAAGGAAACAATTTTTTAGCTGCCTCGTACTACAAAACTTTTAAACTGCACTATAGAGAGGAGCAGAGCATAAGCTAGAGAGATTGTTATCCAATAGTCCTCAGCAAAGTCCAATCAAGTTGCTAACCTTATTCCTGGCTAAACGATTGCAAAAGGCAGACCCTTCTCACAAAACAATCGATTATAAGCATGGCTTGGGTGTGCCCATATGAGTTTCTATTTTTTTTGTGGGACTTTCACCAGCTAGTGACCATGTGACCGTTATATTTTCCATACTCTGCCCCCCAGTTATAAAGATTCATTAATAGTTAATAATTGGTAGATACTACTGAACCTTGGTTCGACAGTGGTCATGATACGTCAATACGGCATCACTTCTTAGTAAAACGCAAGGATTCGCGCCTGCGGCCAGCTAAGCTATGCTCTGTCGTTGATCAACAGAAATTCTCGACAAGAGACGCTGCTCTTCGCCACTGTGTGTCGATATCATAGGCGTAGCCTTGGTTTTTCTGGCAGCATATTTAGTTTTTAGATTTTATTATTGAAATGCCTTAGCCCATCTACTACTGGTGATAACGAGCTTTTAACAAACAAATAACACGTTTCGTTAGATTTTAAAGAAAGCACAACATTAACTGATGATGTTAGAACCTTACTGATGTCTAATGATAGGTGTGCCCGTATTTTGAAAGAATCAGCCCCCCCCCTGAGAAATAAGAATTTTAGCTGACTCTCATTGGGCCATGTTGTTCCCGCAGGGGTGAAAGGGTTCATTCACTCTGTCCCTTTGACGCAAATTGGGTCGAAAAGATGCATGAAAACTAATCTGATCCAGTCTAGTCTTAAACAATCTAACATAATCTCACCTAATCTGACCTGCCTCCTGGTTACCAGTCTTACATGATTAGTGATTTGTAATTTGTGTAACAGATGCGTTACTCATAAAATGTATGTATGAGGCTTCTTCAAAGTGAATTACAGGGCTAAACTAAGTTATTAAGCTGTTTTGGTCTGGGTCACTATATAAGATACAATATACTAAAATTAAACTTAAATCCCAGAACTATTTAAGGTTAAAGAACTCAATAAAAATAACAATCATATTGAGCTTAACTATCCGATTAATCTTGTCCATAAAGAAGGCTTACAATACTGCTTCAAGCTTCGAATTTTATTTCTTCGGTTAATGATGTCAAAACGATTTCACAAACGTATGTTTCGATCTGTCCAGGAATGAAAGTATTGCCAGCTTTGGCCTATCCCAGTTTCGTAAAACGTATTCTCTGAAATATACATTCATGCAAAATAGGCAACACCAGCATTTTGATTCACCTGAAATATAATTAGGAGAAGTGAATTGGATCACAACCTGTGAAGATTTGTAATTTTTTGATGATTTGTAGCTTCTTGTTTCAACTTTCCATTTTTTACTTAAGAGCTTATGAAGATTGACCTTCTCGTGTTTTTACCATGTTGTTCGTTGAAAACATTCCCATGCCTAGAATGCGGAAGGGAGATGTGAATTTGCTCTACACTCACATACTTACTTAAAACCTTTTCACCCCGGTTTATATAGCTGTACAGTAACATCAAAAACGTCTGCTTAGATTGCAACGGGGGTGCAAGAATCGATATTGTAACATAGCGATCAGGCATAACAGAAAAAGTGCGATTGCATGTATCTCACAAAACAGGTATATTTGTTATTAACAATCAAATTCAATTTTAAACAAGAACATCATAGGAACGCCACTAGTACGTCACAGACATGTTGGAGCAAAGAATATTTACGAATGTTTAGAAGCAGGTGTTTCCATATATTTAAGAGATTAGAAGAGACCAGTTCTCACTGATCACTTCTCTCACTGAGTCTCCCCCTTCTTAGAAGAGACCAGTTCTCACTGAAATCCATTGGACCAAATGGTTCCTCCATAGATGAAAGGGTTGAAACGTCTATTCGCCTAGTTGCACCAACGTGCATCTCAGTGTAAGAAAAGCATTATGGTCAAAAGGTCACTAGCTGGAGGAAGGTCCACGAAAACAATAGTAACTCCTCTGCCAAACCCAAACCATGCCATTGTCCGGAGGAAGGTAAACAGCATTTCTGGACTTTGCTGCATCTAGAAAACAGTCTAAGTACACCAACCTTCATCACAGACTGTGAAAGTAATCATTAGGGTGCGCTGCAGGTACTGATTCTTGGTAAAAACACAAAAAGGTCAATCCTCATAAGTTCTAAAGTAAATAAATTGAATTTGAGCAATAAATGCCTGTTGTTTGTAAAGGATATCGTAATTTCAAACTTTCAAGGCTTGGCCCGAGTCACTGAGTTGATGAGTTGATGAGAAGTTTAGTGTACAATTTACCATCCCGGCGACGCCCCCTCCTGTATCAAATATAATTTCATGTCCTCGATCCACATTTCTATGTGTAGATACCAACAGACTTCTAGGAGGCCCCTTCGTACTTAAATTCAATTCCCGTCATTGAAAGCTCCGCGAGTGGAAATCGCTCTTAAAGCAAGTCTTTCAATTTACCACTCTGTTGATAAGCATTTCACATCGACTGTGGCTTCATGTAGCTTGAATATGGATGGTATGCTCGCTGTAAAAAGTTAAGCTTTAGTGTGGGTGTTGTTTTGAAAAACAATGCTTATTATCAAAGGCTGTGTGGCTTACCGTGCCGCTGGGTTTATTTTGAATTCGTTCGTTGGGTTTTTTATGAGCTTCGTTTCAAAACGTTGCAAGGTATTTATTGAGAGAGCCACATTTTTAAGGTAAGATAATGATGTTTTATATAGTGCAAATTCATGCAAGTAAGCCATCTTTGAGTAGTGATCTCACACGTTCTTTTTGGAATGCTCAATTTTTTGCTCAGTATTCTTAGAAGGTTTAATCTTGAGCATGAAGTTGTTTTAAACAGGTTTCCTAAACTGCACGAACCAGGGGCACCATATTTAAGCATGCTGAATACTGTTTTTGCCTAACATTACTATAAATTGTGTCCGTTATGGTAGATTATGTTTTCGCCTTTCCACGTAATTAAAATGTTTTTGCGTTACGAAGCAGTTAGAGAAATTACTCTGGTTCGATTCAAGTGAAAATCATCCGAGGATCTAAGATTATTGTATGTAATATAAATACAAATTTTGTACTTAAATGTAATGAATGCACATAGCATTAAAATTACAGTATTCAAACTAAATCTCGGCAATCGCAGGATTTATGCACTCAAACTTGCTTAGAACTTCCCTCAAAGAAAATTATCCTTGATGTTTTGAGTGTTTCAAAATACTACGGAATCTTTGGAGACTAGGAGACTCACATATTTTCCAAAAAAATTGAGCCTTAAATACCTCGTTTCATTTGGAATGTTACTTTTCAATTCACCGTTTGTCTAAGGAATAAAAATGTAATTTTTGAAAGAATACAAAGCTGCTTTTTTTCTTAAATAGAAAAAAATCTCTGTTGTTGTGCCTTGTTTACTTTGTGGAGAGCCGAGTAGGACTTTCATATTAATCACACTTTCCTCACAAAAAGTGTACTTTAACCTTTGCCAAAATCGGAAACTTCAAACTGGCATCGTTGATAAGGAACTTCTGATCTAAGTAATTGACTGTGATTTTGCTCATTTTTCCAGGGATAGCCGGCAGCAGCATAGAGATATGAAGAGCTTCATTCTCCCTGTTGCAATGTCTTCTGCTCTTGCCGTGATGGTGACTATCTTAGCAGCTGTGCTGTTTCTGTTCTACAGAAAAAGGAAGCTGGAAAAATCAACGGAGAACGTTTTAGAGCCAATGACAAGGGCAAAAGAGGGAAACAGTTTCAAACGCGGAAGCTCAAAAAGGGGCCGGAAAAATAATGCAATTGCAGAAAAACAGGTATGTGATCCTTATTGCTATAATCAGCACATAGAGGCGTATCTTATTGGGGGCTGGGGGTCAGGGTTGAGTCACCCCTGGAATTAACTCGTTAAAGTCAAAGTCAAAGGAAACTTATCTATTCATTCAGTAATAGCAAATTACTTAATCAACAATTTTTAAGTCAGTACTAGAACCCGTCCACTGATTGTTAACAAAGTTTGGCTTCTAATTGCGAAACGTATAGTTTTCCATAAAACGTTGGCGCTCATAGATTTCCTTTTACCACAAATAAATCGTTTTAATTGTAGGTAAATAACAATATTGCTGTACCAATGTTCTAAAAGGGGCATAACTCCCGAGCAATTTCGTCTAGGAACATGCAAACTCAACCTTAGTCGCCCCCTGTTCCAATCTAACCAAGCGGTCTTGCGGCCATACTAAACAGGGGGTATCCATGGAAATTTGTAGTTGTGACGCTAGGGGAAACAAAAAAAAACTTTTATCTGGTTTAAATGGTGAAGGCATTTGTCATTGAAATATCAGTATTTATTTTGTACCAATGCATATCTAAAAGGCAACAAGCTAGAATACAAAAAGCTTTGTAAAATACTAAGGAGTCCAATTCAAAGCAGAAAGCATATTCCAGGATATTGATTTTCATGGTTTCTTTTATCCTTCTCACTTATTGAGTTTTCATTGGTTTTTTATTGTCTTCGTGATGTGTTTAAGTTAAGGCGCTTTAATCTGTTAAAACATTCATATACTTCAAATCGTCCTAAAGTTCTAAATCTGCTGTTTGCAGATTTCAATGCTGCTCTTTCACCGCATTTCTCAGTTATTCCATTTGTGGAATTTTCTTTTGTAAGTTTTCCCCGTTGTTCATGGTGCTTCTAAGCTAAACTGGATAAGGTGGCATTTACAGGATTTTAACTGAACAAGGAATTGCAGGGATCTACAAACCTTAAGAAAAACCATGAATATGTCAGGAAAGGCTTTCACTATTCAGCTCTGAAAGCTTGGAACGATATTCCCATCGTTAATGAATTCAAAAAACAATTGAAAAGTTATTATACGTGCTGAACACAACATAAAACACAACTCACTCGAAGACAAGCTGCTATAAGATAGATTACTCTATTATCTTATCCTTAATTGTTTAAAGACTATATTATTGTAACTAGTGTATTTAATTTCGTATTTGGTATTTAGTTGTAAGCTGAAGGGATTTTTTTGTATAAGAATTTTGAATGAAAATGAAAATGAAACTTTAACTATAGTCATTGTTGCGGCGTGCAAGGCCACATTTTACTGACAGAAACTTTTCATAGAGCCACAGTCCTATTTCCCATTGATAGTTTTGGTATTGAGTTGCTTTTTCAGTGAGGATCGGGCAGAGAAGATCGTTAGGGAAAAATCTTTTGTGGATGATTCCGTTGACGTTCACTATATTAGCTCAATCTTCTTGATTCATTGGCAATCAAGCAGCTACACTTACAGAGACAAGTTATAAATCAATTCATGTTCCAAAGCAGAGATTTCAGAGGGCGAGATAGCCAGAAGGTTTACGGAGATCATATATTCGCGAAATTGCGTATATTTTGATTCAAGAAAATCACTTGATACTTTTGCCTTTGATTTACGTTATTTGTGCAGATGTAACAACCCTGCACCCATAAACTGTGTGATGAAATTCTACTGCAGTGGTTATTGACGCAAAGACCATATCTTCATTTCAGTGTTTAGTAACAAATTGTCTACAACATATTTATGAATGACTATTTAGTAAAGAATTGATTGCTAGTTCTCACCTAAAATTATCAAGGCAAATGACACATTTGTTGCATGGTTTTTGAGGCAGTGAGAGAGCTGGACAATGGATGGTACAATGACTTTGTAAGGAAATGAAGTTGTGAGAGAATACTTTGTTCAAGTTGAGATTGAATAGAATATTTGCTGATTTTTCTCTCTTTATTTTTGTCAGAAAAATCGTTAATCTCTTTCTTTAATCTGTTTAACTGGAGCGTCGCTACAATATCAATATATTGAATTCAGTGTTTTCTCGGCCTTGAGACAAATTTATCTTTACAATAAAATGTCTTTATGAAGAGTTTTGTTATTGCTGGTGACTTCAGAGACCGATGTGACAAGGTGCGGTGGCATGGTGAAGGATGGTCAGGTTTGAAATGATTTTTAAGTTATCACTTGCAATCTCCCGCGTGACCTAGATACCGCACTGGTATTGGATAATGCTGTTGATCTATTTTTAGATTTTTGCTTGTTACAAATGCAGGTTGTAAATACCCTTCAAATTTGGATGATATATGCTGTTTTCCTTTCTGATTATGATTTCTAATGATCTTCATGTGATGCTTGATCATGGTGGGAAATTCATTGCTTGCCCTGATTTCTCCTCATTTCACGATAACAAGATTCCCTTAATTGGATCAACCATTTCTTTCAATCTCTTTCTATTTTTGTCCTTCTTTGAACACAATGATTCTTGGTTGAGCCTTTTGTTTGACTCTGTTGCCACACCCCTCGTTTCCATGTTATTTCCCATGTACTTTCATGTGAATTAGGCCCGCAAAATGTGCTTTGTCGAACTACTAAACAAATGGAGATTATTGTGCCAAAAAACCAATGATTTAAAAATCAAAGCTATGAGGTGGGATAGGCGAGAAACTATGCCGCATCTAGCAACGGGTATTTTCTGGTATACAGCGATGTTTCTTTATAAAATCTATATTAAGATTCAACCAGTTTAGCATCCCATTTAAGCATCGGAGGCGCTTTCTATCGCCAGATGCCGCTTACGTAAAGTACTAAAAACGAAAATAAACAACACAATCTTGCAGTTTCCTACCAGTTGTTATGATTTTATAACCCTCATAAAGTCGCACAGACGTAAAGTTTACTTTGCCGCTGTCGTAAAGACTACAAACGAAAATAAACAACACGATCTTGCAGTTTTCGACCAGTTGTTACGATTTTACTACTGTCGTAAAGTCGCAGAGACGTAAAGTTTACTATGCCGCTGTCGTAAAGTACTATAGACGAAAATTAACAACACAAGCTGGCAGTTTTCTATCAGTCGTTATTATTTTGTGACAGAACACGAGGTCAGCGCACAAGTGCGCTGTTTGTTACAGGGTTCCTTCCCGCTTAATTTCATTAAGGATTATATTGGACTTGCATGCTACGTAGCATGCGCTGCAGAACCAATTCACCATAAGAGGATGGGTCCGCGGCGCAGGCTGCATGCTACGATGCTACTGCGGTAAATTGTTGATGTCTTACCGTGATAGTCTTCTTATCTCGTCTGCAGATCAATAGTCCGAACCACGCTTTTCCTACGTTGTTTTCAGATATCCCACACACCTCTTTGTGTAGGACATCAATTAGATTTGCGCTTGTTCAAAACTTCTAAGCAACAGTTTGGTCCAAATATTTCCTATATTTCCGGCATTCAACTACTGGAATTGCTCTGCATGAATTTTTTTTAACCACTCTGCACCCAATGGTGTATTTTGCTTAAATATCTTGCGTTGTAAAACCAGCTTTTGTCGAAGAGCTAAAAAGACCCTAGCATCTCAGCATATTCCAATGGTGCAATCGTCTTCTATACGAACACACTTGATCACAACATTGAGACTAAAATTAAAAGAAACTATTATTTGCGAAATAAGAACTCTTAAAGGCTTGGAAAGTTCCAAAATAGAATATAATCAGCGCAGAAAGCTAAAAATAAGGTATCTTCAATTGTATTCAGAATGTGTGCCATCTTAGTAAAAAATTATGTGGCGAAATGAAATCTTCGTAGAAACTGGCATTGCTTTCACAGTATTCCCTTTCCCCTCTCACCCAACGTTAATCAACTGGTAAGGGCCTTTTTCGCCATCACTCAACAATGATCCAAGCAGGGAGAATGGGTCAATTATTGTAGTCTCAAAACATTTTGTCCAAGATTTTCCTCGAGGTATGGTTGTCTCCTCATATTTTGCCCAATATCATGGATCCATAACAGTAATGGTAAATTTTACTAACCCACTGATGACCAAATTTAGAATAGAATTGCTACTGAAACTATCAGTTTAGGGAAAATTTCATGAAAAACAATTTGTAATTTCGAAGGTTCCTCTTTTTGGCCTAATCCCATTCCAAAGCTTATTTACAAGTTTAAACCAATTCGTTATTTTAAAATGCGTTTTTCATTTTAATTACAACCTTTTAATGTGTCTTGATGATCAATTGTTGTATTTAAACTCACATTTATGAAAGAACACGTTATATTTGTAGGTTCCAATTCTACAAGACTCTCAATTCTGGGTGCCAGAAATCTATTCGTCAATAATCCAGCCGAACCAAACGCCCCCTCGGAAGGTTAGCAGAATGCAATCAACATTGGACCGTGAGATTTATTCAAGAACTCAGGATACGTCATACCTTCAAGCGGCTGAAACAGATGTATGTTTTATTTCATTTAACTTTGTTCCCTTGGTTTCTTATCCCTTCAAAATCTTTAATGCATATCATTTCAATCTGCTGTTTATTTCATTTCTTTCGTTTGATTGCTCCCTAAATAGATTTATTTTCTCAGTTAATATCCTTAGCTATTCGTTCACTCTTTCATTCCTATTTTTTTGTCTTTATTTCATTATATCTTTGAAACAAGCGTCAAGCTTTGGAAAATTTAAGTCTTAAAACTTATCTCTTAACTATTTAATTTTGTATAAAGAATAGAAACTTTAAACCTTTTTTCATAAACTTTTAAAAATAACTTAGTTAATTCATTTTTTTCATCTCATATTTAATTTTACGCTGTGAAAAACCTCGTATTAGGATCAGTGTTTTAATAATAGTAATAATAAAAAAAAATCTTCGTTCTCTCGTTTTTCCATGCATATGTTAGATAGTCATTAGCTTAATCCATTTTTTTTGCTTGTTCATTTGTTCATACTTCAAAAAATTTACTCCTTTGCTAAATTCAATTTTGTAGCATGTAGGTTCGTTGAATTTTTTCTTAGTTGATCTGCGCTGTCATTGTTTTAGACACTGTAAGAATATTCAGCTGTTTTCTTCGAAATCATAGCGCGAAAAATAACTACTCCTTTTCAGACAAAATATCCATTTTATTATCTGTATTCTATTCTACATCTCCACCAGCTGTTTTTTCAATCCAAAAATCTGTTGCTAAAATATGGCCTTAATTTACATTAAATCTTTATTGATATTTCCAAAACAATGTTCACATAAATACATGTTATCATGGTGTTTTCTATTTAACCAATAATGTAAAACCGCTCCTTTTTCTACCTTTAAAAAACAAAAAAATCTGAATATAAATAAATTGTTGAATTGAGCAAGATGTATTGACTTTTTATTGCTAAAACGTCTAAAACAGTATTTAGAGTACACTGGAATCTTTATTAAAACCGTTGATCGGATTTCAGGACTGCCACACGGGCGCAGCCATGTGATAGAAAAAAGGTGCCTATTTTAATTTAGCAATTTACGGCCTAAGGCGTCTGTCATTTGAACGTCGTTGAAAATTTTAGAGAATGGTCGGGAGTTGGCAAATGAATGTCCACTTTTTTGTCTCATTTATCTGTAACCATATTCTACCCTTATTCTTTTTGAAGTTTCAGTTGAAGTCTAATCTTAGAACATTGAATCAAATAAATTATGTAAAGGAATGACCTTCGTTAGAAATGAGGACATTGTAAATTACGTATATTATTAGAAATTCTACTGCTTTACATAACCCATTTTTATATTAAAATATTTTAAGCATTACTTGTTATTTTTTAATTTTCTTTAATTTGTAGCCGGTCCACATCAACACTATGTTGCCAGCTCCCAACCTGCTTTTAAAATAGAATATATATGTATGTAGATACCCTAAAACGCTTGCATTTTATCGATAACTTTGGCCATGGAATGTTTATATCAAATAAAATTTTAGAACAGCAGTTCTACATTCAAGGTATTTTGTAATGTTTTGAATGGGAAAGATTTAGAATATTGAAACCCAAAAAGTGAATATTGACGGTGACATCACTTTTGACATTTAGAATTAAAGTTCAAGGTCATTTATTTCATTTTCCATTTATATTTATTTCAATTTCATTTCGTTTTCACGTCATTTTCAAGTTGTTTACCTGGCGTAGAGTTCAGTGCTTACCCTGTATCACTATTAGCCCTAAAAAAGCCTACTTCAAAAATTAAAGAATTATTTGTTAAAGCATTTACAACAAAACGAGCTTAGATTGTTAATATCTATCAATTATACAGCTGCATATTGATCAATTGACAAATGTACTTTATTGCAAATCAATAATGTTAAAAACATTGATTAATCACTTAGATTTATTCATGACGTTCAATAGTAAAAGTTTTTATTTGCTTGATTTATTCCAGGTGTTTGAAAGTGAGTCCACTGGTAGAAGACGCTCAAGCATACCAAAGACACGGCTAATGAGCGACGATTTCCGTGGAATGCTCAATTTTTCGCTTCAGTACAAACCAGATAGGTAAGCTTCATGAATAAAGGGTTACGTCACGATAAAAGGAAAGATCATCATCTTCCTAGCAATGTCCGAATGTTTAGTATTGCAATGTTTAAAAACTGTACGAAAAATCGGAAAGACTGTTCTGCACAACAAGATCTGCCTTGAACAGATGCCACGTGATTATAGTGATAGCGAATATGATTGGTTAGCTCCGTGGAAGCATTCAACTTGATTGGCTTGTTGTTTTGACTCACCCTTCTGCAGTCAGAACAAGGAAACGAGTTCCTTCTTTTTCTTCCCGCGGTTTCCGACTCCCTTATAGTTATTTATTACATTTACTTTTTGGTTTTAAACCCAAAATCTCATCAATCTTGTTCGGATCTTCTTGCCAGCACTTGATGACTATTTGACATTTGACTTGGTTCATATTCTATGTGTAGTTCATCCTGGAAACTGTCGCAGGGTTTCTAGAGATAGGGGCCAAAGAAACAGGCGCTAGCCAGCATCGAAGACCATATTGTAAGAAAGAATAATGCTTTGAAAGACTTATGTGCTTTGCATATACTAAGTCCTCGAATCATGGCGTATGATTTATGGAAATTATAAATCAACAACATAGATACGAGGCCATGGCCTAATTCAGTTCAAAATTCAGTTCAGTTCAGTTCAGTTCATTTCCAATTCAGTTCAATTCAGTTCAGTTCCGTTCAGTTCAGTTCAGTTTAGTTCAGTTCAGTTCAGTTCAGTTCAGTTCAGTTCAGTTCAGTTCAGTTCAGTTCAGTTACATAGCGCTTACTTCTACGTTTTTGAGATTATAAAACTGCCTGCCTGCTTCCCACTATTTCCAACCACCTTAAGCTAGGTTTCCAAGTCTTTGCAGCACCAAATAATCCCCAGTCTCTGTTATTGATGGGCCAATAATACTTAATATCAATCACCGTCAAATTCGTATCTTTTCAGGGCGTTACTTATGGTGACTGTAATCAAAGCCGAGAATCTCCCAGCAACAAAAGATGGCGAATGCATCGATCCATTTGTTGATATCCAATTGTTGCCTTATTATAAACGAAAGAACCATTCAGAGGTTCATCAAAAGACTTTGAACCCAGTTTTCAATCAAACATTCGAGTTTGAAGTACCACCGTATGAAATAAGAGGACAACAGATTCAGTTTACAGTGTTGGATTTTAGTCAGCAGCTGAATCATAATACAATTGGAACTGTGCTTTACGATGTGGCATCGCTTGATAGCGATGCATTAAAAGCATCAAAAGAGTTCGTTTTATGGCAAAGAATAGTCAAGGTACGCTACTTATTTGTAACTGTATGGTGAAACGCTTGTGCAACTGAGTACACCATTTTATAAGAAAGTATGATCCCAGTACTCAAACATTCATTGCAATTGCACAATTCCTGATGAGAATTGAATTTTTGCTCCAAAGTTTAAGGCAAAGCGACAAGGAAATGATTGGGTTGGGCATTTTTCGCAATGGGAAAGGGGCCGGTGTGTGCCACCCTGACACCCCTGAAATAAAATATTTTGCTTAATAATGATAATAATAATGATAATATACCATATTTATACAGGATGACCTTGTATTTTGTCATTTGTCATCTAGCAGTTTTGAACTGTAAATTCTTATTTGCTTCTTCAGCCTGAACAGCTAGAGAGAAAACATGCTTTGAAGCTGACGATGTCAAAAGAAAAAGAGAACAACGCATCCACGGATAACTCCATGTTGTTGTTTTTGTCATTAACGTATCTCAAGGCAGCGCAAAGGTTGACGGTGACAGTAAACAGAGCAAGGAATCTACCATTAGCGGACAGAAAGGGAAGATTAGGTTTGTATTTACTCGCTGGTTTATCGCCGTTAAATAGTAAACTTGATGTGATAACTAAACTTGAAAACCAGGGCTATTTGCAAAATGCAGAAAAGTGCACTTTCTCATCGCGCTTAACGAATTCATTTTAGCAAGATCAACCCCAGCCACAAGTTGTTGAAACATCTTTAAAAAGTCATCTAAGAAAGTCAGCTGAACAGATTGCTTGTTCTTGTCCGGTCTAATAAAGCTGGTATCGTCCCCTTCCCGAACTAAAACAATGTTGGCTGGAAAGAGCAATACTGATAGTTTGCAATTGATTTCGGTCAAAGGGCAGCCAGGAAACAAGGTTTACTCAGCATTATGTTGAGGGGGGAAGCAGCAGGTAGAAGACAGAATTTATGGTTAATGTTCCAAGACGTTTGGCAGAAATTGGGAGCTCGATTTCAAAGAAGCAAGACGTAGTAGAGATTAACTATGATTCATTTGTTGCATTCTATGTTGAAGGGCGCCATCTATTCAACTTACCGAAACTAAAATCATTACTCGTTTTTGTTAATTCATGGCAGAATTATCTTGCATTCTCCTTTACTTTAGACCACCATTATGTATCGGTCTCGTTACGAAAACAAGGTAAAAATTTAAAGAAGCAACGAACATCCGTCATCAAACACGATCCAAACCCTACATTTGGAAAGAGTCTCGTTTTCGACGTACCCAAGAGTGAAATCGAGTTTTGTACCTTGGTTATCAAAGTTCGTCACCATGGCGAAATAAACAGAGATAGAACGTTTGCGATCCTCCGCGTCGGTCACAATGCGCAGGGGAGCGAGTCGTCACATTGGAATGATATGATAGAGAGTGGAGAATGCGTCACGAGATGGCATCGAATGGTAAGAATTGAACCTGCTGATGACCGCTAGTAAGTAAATGAATCGTTGTTTTTAAATCTGAAATATTTTAATCATTTTTAAAAGATGTCAAGAGCATCTGGACAATGCAACTATTGTTATAAACAATAGATTACTATTATTTTCCTAGCATAAATAAGATAAGGCCATATTTTCCAATCATGGCATTGAAGTTATTGGGCATATAGTCAGGGATAGTGCAAAATTTACTTTACACATGACCAATGGAAGAAGGAAATTCTTTCAGAAAAATCTGCTGATCCAGTTCCAATAATTTCCAAAAGAAACCTAGTGCTCTGTCATTTTTCTTTACCTACCCGCCCCATGTAACAAATGGTTATTTCTTTCGTAAATTTTGATCAATCTGCAAGAAACAGAACTGGCTGCATCTTTATTACATTTTCAAAAACACATGCTCTACCTTTAATACTCCCCGAGCTTGGATGATTGAGCAGTTTTGTTCGATTTGCTTCAAAATTCATACTGAGTTCATTAAAAAGTTATTGCCTCCCGTTTTCTTCCACCGTAAATGTGTCAACCCTGTTCCTTGAGGTTTCAAAAAAAGTAGTGTCCCCATTTTCCATCGGCCATGTAATAAAATAAATGTTGCACTGTCCCTTAGCTTGACACAAATGGGGATCTACAAGAAAGACTGGATTTTAAGTTTGGCAGTTTTATTTAGCAGGTATAAATTCGATGCAGCAGATCATAACAAGATCTTTGTCGATATCGAGAAGGAATTAATTAACTAGAGAATGTAGAAGTCATGATTCAAGCAAAGTTGCTGAGTATGAAAATTTCATCATCGGCCTGTCACAAGATACGATTTTGCCTTTTGATTAGCTGCCTCCTAGGACACCCAATCTTGTAAAAAAATTGAACCAAATTTTGTAAAGTTATTGAACTGCCTCCTCAAACCAAATTTTGCTCTGCCTCCCTAAGCAACGCTCACTAATTCACACAATAAAATTATATCAACCTCTGCTGTAGAGCTAGGTAGGCTTTTTTAGCCAAGACTTCGAAAAGGTTTCTTGCTTGGTTGTAGTATGTTCCCATGGTGGTTACCTCCATCATGGTATGAGCCGGTTGCGGTATCCACCCCCCATGGTATCCACCCTATGTGAATTAAAATGTGTTTAAAGCCACCATTTCTAACTTAGCCTTATCCGTGAAGCTCGAAGAAATGCTGTTTTATCTCAAACTGCATTTCATATTTTTTTTTCATTCGCAATAATGAATGCAACCTTCAACCGGCATTAAACCATTTCTCGAATACTTAAGTAGAGCTTGTAAATTTTACTTAAAAGTGCAATGGAAAACCTCATTGCACTGCATTTTGAATTAATTTTTATGATTAATACGACAATAACTAAGTTATATTTTTGCGTAAATATTCTTGAAAATATATTATTTCTGTATTTACTTAATTGTATTTAGGTAGTATTACAAGCTTAGATCACTCGGTTAGGTAGAGGTAATGATGCCTTTATGATGGTAGTCAAAAATTTGCATATAATGTAGCCAGGGACTGGCGCCAGAGGGGGGCAGGGGGGCTGTAGCTTCCTCATCGGGGATAGCCCCCCCTCCCGTCGGGGAAAAATTTCTTGTCTGTCGGGAATTTTCGACGAAAAATTGTGTTCTAATGCATAGAAAGATACCCTCTATCGTGTTATTTAGCTCCCCTGTCGGGGAACCCAGCCCCCCCCCCGTCGGGCAAATCCTGGCGCCACCCCTGAATGTAGCGAACTAGAGCCAAAAACCGTTGCAAGATTCTCCTTTCCATACCTTCAGGGCTATGTAGACTGAGTTGCATATCGTAACACATTATTAGCTCCAGGGTAGAGCATTCAAAGATAGTCTGACCATTTCAGCTCTGAAAACATCGGATTATACTAATGCCAATCTTTGCGCTGCCATCATTTCAAAGTCAACTTGAGAAGCATCAACAGAGCTAAATAACATCTCTCTAAAAGCACAGTTTGACTGTTGTTTGGTTTTAATGCCCACTCAAGTGGCAGTAATCAGGGTTCTATTTGGAGAGAATCAGACCTTTAATTGCCGACAAATAATTAAGAAACGCAGTGTATAGATTTCCATTTTCTCCGTTCCCAGGTCCTGCATACCTGTCCCTAAAGGTAGCCATCTAAGACATCTATGACATGTCAGAGGCTATTTAGTTCGAAGAAATAAACTAGGAGTCAAGGAAAGGAAACCAATTTCTTGCCCCTAAATTTTCTGACAGGACCATAGTTATGGAGCCTTTGAGCCCAGCCACAGCTAGTCCCACTCCCCACCCCCATCCTTTTACCATGGTTGCCTTTGCGAACGCTATTCGTCATTTTTAGCACTAAGAAAAATCACACTTAATTGTCATGTGTGACACGTTATTCTATGTATAATCTCGTAGATGTTACATTTCCTCAACATTTTCAAATAACTATCAATAAATTTTTCAGCATTGTGTAAATAAATAAATGCCAATTTCATTGTTTTTATTTATCATACATTATTCGTATTTAGTTTAGGGTTAGCATTTCAGAAATTAACTTCCTTGATAAGCTGTTGATTTTATTCATTCCAAAAGGCATCATAAAATCGTTCTTTGAACTCTTTCTGAAAAGCAGCCCGCAATGTGTCAAGGCTCTCAATAAGAGAAGGTCACTTTTATAAATATGCAGTGACAAATTCCTAGTATTTGAAGTAATTTAAGTGCCCTTCATTAAATAGTAAGATAATTCTAGAGAGAGGAAACCTTTAGAACGAGTTATGGGAACTTCTGTTACGTGGTGTTATAGTATCGCATGGTATGTTATGGTATGGTATGGTATTGTATGGTATGGTATGGTATGGTATGGTATTGGTATGTTATGGTATGGTATGGTATGGTATGGTATTGCACGGATGGTATGGTATGGTATGGTATGATATGGTAAGGTATGGTATGGTATGATATGGTATGGTATGGTATGGTATGGTATG
Source organism: Catostylus mosaicus (assembly GCA_964019065.1). Lineage (NCBI taxonomy): Eukaryota > Metazoa > Cnidaria > Scyphozoa > Rhizostomeae > Catostylidae > Catostylus > Catostylus mosaicus. The sequence goes on along the minus strand of OZ025184.1, from coordinate 2,647,007 downwards.
GAATGGTATGGTATGGTATGGTATGGTATGGTATGGTATGGTATGGTATGGTATGGTATGGTATGCGCTGGTTTAGTTTGCTTTATTATACCAGCAAAACAGAAGATTGCTTCTCTACGTAGCATACGTGATATCTGAGGTTATGTCATCTCACCCTCATTGGATCTTTGTGTTCCTTTGCAGTGCAGGACTTGATTCTTTTTTTGTTTACTTCGTCTTTTATCGAAATTTTAACAATTTTTTCAGCTGTTTTAGCTTTACTTCCCCCTTCCCTATGTACCTGTTGAAAATCCCGCGCTCCAAAATCAGCGAATCAGGTTGCTAGTTCCAGTCGTTTTGAATAGTCTGACGTTAAACGAGGCTAGATAGTGTCATGGCGGACGAGAGTAACTAACTTGTTTGTTGGATACTCGATGTGAATGAAGATGACGATTATAGTCAGTTTTGAAGGATATTTCAATGAAATGTGAAGTGGTATAGTTGAAGAAGACAGGCTTCTACCAAATTTAAGACAGGTATGCTACATTACAGCGCAGTTGAGTTCAGTTCGTTTAAACTTCATTAAGAGAATTTAAAACCCAGGTGGCGCAAGGATTCGATGACTGGGGGGGGGGCTAGGTGACCCGACAGGGGGGCTACATTGCAGAAAATAGGGTAACTATGTGCAATACAGCACAGTTCTGCGTTATAAATTCGCCGACAGGGGGGGGGGCTAACGATCTCCGACGCGAGGGCTACAGCCGTATATTGCAAATAGTGAGGGGTGATGCCTTCCTCCCTACAGTATCACGGATTAAATAAGATGCCAGAATTCGCATACTGTTTCATGATTACATGATAAATCAGAAATTTGAATAGAGCTGAATGTTGTTTAAGGAGGAGCTCTCAGTCAGTTGGTAAACTAAACGAGGAGACAAGGAGCGCATATTTTTGGTTAGAGGGGGATGACTTTCATTACATTCTTTTATTTGGGACCCAAGGGGAGTAACAAAATAGAGTAGCAAATAAGGAAGTTTTTCGTCTGATGGAGAAGACTCTTTGTCTAATTGCCAGATGAAGACCAATAAATTGAAAACATGAAAGTAGATTTGACTACTTTTCAACTAAATAGCTACATTAGGTATCATAAAAATCCCATACAATGTATATATTTATATATATTTGTGCTTAAACTATATTATACTTTTTTGCTGACACACAAATATATGAAAAAACAAGACGACAAGACATAAAAAGGTTAAAACATACAGCTAAATGTTGCATGAGGCCAGATAGGCATCATTTAACACTGGTATTGGGAAGGAACCACTCAATAAACTATGAAAATATAATATTGTCTCCATGTAGGAAAAATTTGAGTAGTCATGAGAACTTTTCCTTCTAAAGGGATGCTTTTTCAAGTCTTCGTCAATTCATTTGCAAGGCAAAACATGAACTATTTTATGACAATAGTTGGTTTTTTGGCAAAGTAAAAAGCAATTTTTTGAGTGCAATGGTTTCCATCAGCACACTACAAGAAAAGACATCCTTGATTGAACTAAGTATTAATGGTGTCACCACTGTGCTGAGTTTCTAAGTACACTGCTGAATTGATAAGCTTGGATCTCAGCTAGCTGAACAAGCACCTTGCTTTTTGAATAAAAGGGGGTGTTTATGTGTACCTTATTTGATACCTGAGCACTGAAGTAAAATAAAGATAATCCAAGTAAAGGGAAAAAACTATTATTACAGCAATTTCCTACAGCGGTTGTTTTGCTTTACTTTATTAAAGTGACTAAGATTTTTGTTGAATCTGATCTGTAGGCTGTTTTTAAAAGTGGTTGCTATCTCTTCTATCAGATATACACAGCAATAACATAATTTTTAAATACAACATAGTTCTCATCATACACATCCTTTTTTAAAAAGCCATATAATTTTAACCATGCTTGATATTGCTACATTTTGGATGGTTTAAGGCTGGAGTGTTCTCCAATTTGTCATCAAAACATGTTTTTCACTACAACTATCAACAATGAATTTTTTCTCAAACCAATTTGTAATAGGTTGCATGTATTATAAGGTAACACATGTTATAGAAGAGGCCTTCCTATACAAAAGGAGTCAATTCTTGTTGTAAACGACTCATATTATGATTATGAAAATGCCTTTTGTCTTTTTTTTCCTATCCCAGCATGTTCATGTACACCTTCTTTCATTGGCAAATTGAGCTTCTTTTGCTAGATTTTGCTACTTTACTTAGCATTTCATCAGTAGACCATGGAATTAGAACCATTTCTGGATATTTTTTGTGTAGAACAGGAAACAGCTGACAAAATGGGGTGTGTTTACACACATTTATGACTAACTGCAAAGGTCCCCTGCACAGCAAAACAGCAGAATTAATAATTAACTCTTAAACAGTTGAAAATAAAAATTAGTAGTTGAAAAGCAACGATCAAACTCAGAATTCAAGGACCTATTTGAGGTTCTGCTAGAACAGGGAAACTGGAATGAACCCAGCACTCAAAATTTCTTGGCAATCGAATGATTTACGTATCCAGTGCTTCTTGAAAGTTTCTTTAGCAAAATTAGATTTTTTTACCTCTAATACTATAAGCATTACAAGTTACTCTGAAGTCATTTTGAAAATAAATTTTTGACTGAATTGAGGTTGAAATCTTTTTTTACCAGTTTAGGAATGAAATATTTTAAACCCTTTTTTTACTACGGAATAGACAGTAATTTCTAAAACAAAATATAGCTAGATAATTTGTTAGGTTCTGCAGTAAACTTTCTTGACTCTTTGAGGAGCCAATAAGCCTTAAGAAAGTCTGTAGAAGAGATAAAACTAAGAGCAAAATACTGCTCTGGAGCACTTTATTGATTTTTACAACAGTTACTCCGTAAAACAAACAAAATAGTATGGCATAAGGCAAATACAAACTGTACCATTGTTCGTGGCTTTTTGCGCTGTGCTCCAGGGCTGATGTTAATGGCTGTGACAGAAGCAGGGAATTGCATTCCATACTGCATTCCAGGGCAATGGGGAGAAAGACAGTCATTATAATGCAAATGCAATGACAAGATAACATAATAAGGCCTTTTTTTCTTAGGGATGGAAGGGCGATTACCCCTGCCGCCCCCACGCTGTAAGCGTCCCTGCATAGAAGAGTTGGCGTTGGTAAGCTTACTCCTACATCACGCATAACAATAGATTTTGGTGAATTCATTGTTTGATTCTCAAACGGCAGAGGGAGAGTTCTTGATTACATTGGGGGCATTTATACCTTGAAAAACGGAAGCCTCTGTCCCTCTCTCCCGCGGCCCGACTTGGCGCTTATTCGTGCGATGCTATACTCTCACAAATGACGTGTATCCATATGAACTTATGGAGCGGACGTAAAAACCTTGGCTCTTATTTGTCCCATTTACCGGCTTATCAAAGACATAGATGTCATTCAATAGTCCGCTTTGTAAAACTTGGTCTTTGCAATGGCGTCTGTTGAATGAATAAACTGCCTTTAGCTTCCACGGACTAACATATGTCAAATCTGCCGCGAACCACTCAAGCGTCAAGTGTAGTCGCCCATCTTTGATGCTGATGATCAAATTCTTCTGTATGAGAGGCCAATAACTTGATACCTTGTACACGCCGACGTACGCTTCCATATTGCTAGGTGCAACGTACTAAGAAGAAATGGAGGATTATGGAAAATTTCCTAACGAATAATTGTTTATTTTGCTATACACAAACATGCATTTTTTATAAAAAAATCCGGCTTCAGTTTCACCCTTGAGCGTTTCCCATTTTTCGTTTTATGATTTCAGCCTTGCGCAAGAGTGTCATCCGGTGATTCTTGTTCTGGTCTACTTTTCGATCAAATCTCACCCTAGCGTTTCTTAAAATGTTGTCCATATCAAAGTGTAAGGTGAAATAGTTCATTTACTCACAAATACATGTTGCAAATATAAATCATCATCATGAGTTACTCTGATTCCCCAGTAAATAATTACTTATACTTTCTCACTGAAAAGGGCAAGTTGGTTGCCTGTATAATTTTGCCTTCATTTTTCATGTTTTTGCCCCCACTCCTTGCCAAGAAAAGCTCTCTTTGCTCACTACACACTTTTTAATTTGAACTGAAAAAGGACAAACCTTTTCTTGTTTCTTTTTGAGCGCATTTGAGACAGTTTTGAAAACTAGTTCCCCAACATTCGAGTCAAGCTGGCCAAAGTTCATGTAGTTACCTCCATCAGCAGAGAGACCATATGTGGCTATCAATGAAAAAGTGAGCTGTTATGTAGAATGATGACAAATGCAATGTAATTTTATTTGGTTTTGGAGGGGCAGGGGTGGTTCTGTCGATAGGATTATAGGCTGTAGCTTTCTTCCAAATGTTAGCTTATTGCTCAATATGTTATTTCCTCGTTGTAAAATCTGCCCTAATCCCATCATCCACTTGGACATTGATATGGGGAATATTAAAAACTTATTATATCAAAGTCAAAACTCACTTATCAGTCTATGGGCAGGAAGGTGGCATACTTTTCCTCATGTGAACAGGGCCTTAATCCTTTCATCCACGGGTGGACCATGACCTTCAGGGAGAATTGATTTCTTAACAAGGGGAAGGACTTATTCCTTAAATATCTATACATTTGTAAAGATTTTCGCTTCAACATCATCAATTCTTGTACCTCGTTGCAATTTGCTCAAGGGCCTCAGGACTAAGGGTCCTCAAAAACTAATATCGCAATTTTTATTCTCTTAAGACGGATTAAAGAAACCTCCCTCAAGGAGCGGTCTACAAAGTTCTAAACATACCCCCAGATTCAGTACCCCCATACTCCTTTGCTTTCTGCTCCTTCTGCTTCCCTCAAGCGCAGGGGGCCTCATTTTGCAGTTTTGCCCCTTGGCAGCCCTGCCTAGAATCCTTAATAGCACCACATAAACACGTTGATAGTTACCTAATGTATTTTGCGGAGAAAGTCGTACTTGACTAAAGTAGCCAATTGTGATTCCATTGAAAGTGTAAAACGTCTGCTTGTAGTCCACTTTGTTTGATTCATCGACGATTTTTGTATCTCTGGTTAGCCTCCACATTGCCATAGGACATCCCATTGGGTTTTCATACTCTGAAAACAAAAAATAAATCATATATTAAATCTGTATAGAGAAGACATTCGGCATCAGAGGAAGAACCTAACCAATTTCTCAACGAGTTATCTCTCTAGTTATTTCATGTTGGTACAGTTGTTGCATGTAGTTGCATGTAGTTTCATGTAGTTACAATCTATTGCATGTTGTTGCAATCTGTTGCATTCTGTTGAATTTTCTTGATTGTTGCCTAGTGGTGAACGTGGTGATCAGAATATTGTTAGAAAACTGCCGCCGGAAATCACCGGATGACACTATTGCGCAAAACATAAGCCAAAGAAATGGCATTTTCGTTATCAGTGGCAGAAACTAGAAGGTTGGGTAGTTATAGTGTCCTAAACAGAGTTGCAGCATCTAATTCTTCAAGTGGGCAGTAAATTCTGCTCCAATTGACTGAGAAAACGTTCTTTCTTTTGGTTACCACTAATGAAAACGGAATTTGGACGAAAGGGACTTTATTTCTTGGCTGCCAAAGAATACAACAACTTGCCTTTACAGGCAAGGAAAATCAAATCACGTCTTGATTTAAGAAATTTTTTAGATAGCCATTTTAATGACACTTAATTCTGTGAGCATCTAAGTTCCACTTGCTTGATTGTAATTTTTTAATTTTTAAGATGGACATTTTTCTTTTCTTTATCACTGTAAATGTAGGCAAGCAGGACCCTAATGATAACAATATTTATAAATATTGATAGGCTATCCTTTTGAAATATTCGTAAATTATTATTATTATTATTATTATTCTCTTTGATTGGCAACAATTGCTATTTCCCAAAATTCCATCTCTCGGGGAAAACATTCGGTCCTTTCAAAGCATGTCCCCAAAAATAGAAATGCGTTTGCTTCCCTGCTTACCATGGCTAAATATGCGTCGCTTGGATGATGTCATCAGTAAGGTTGTGTTGAGCCTCTCAATCAGTTCGGTGAAAAACTAACAGGAAACCAAATAATAAAAAGGTTAGGGAACCTAAACGCCTGAACGAGGCCGTTCATAATTATATGGAATACAAATAAGGGTTTTGAATTATGCATGAAAATGTAATTATTATTAGATCGAAAAGCGAAAATGACAAGATTACATAAAATGTTCTAGAAAAATCTGAAGTTATATGACGGTATCCTCTTTTTGTAACGGATTTTCGACCATGAAGTAACAACGAGAAATGTTTCCCAGAATCACTTTTGGAAAACAGCCAAGAATTGAAAGTTTCCTGTTGAAAATCTTGATTTTGATTTGAACAATTCTATATGCTTGAAAATTTCTTACATCTGTCTACAAAGATGGAACAGTATTGACGGAGCCTGGGGGGAAAATGTTCAATGCTGTATCGTTTGAGCATATTGTGTATTATTTCGTGCAATCTCTCGTGTCCTAACTTTTGGAGCAGTCCAGTGTTTGCCGTACAAATTAGATAAGGCAGACAGTATAGCAAAGACGTTATGGTGTATAGCAGATTGCTTAGCAAAAACCACACACCTTTTACCCCCCGGTGATTTTATAGCAATAGTGAATTAAATACATCTGTTCAGATTGTAAGGGGGTACAAGTATTGATAAGTTAGAGCAAATAATTTTTGCGAATTTTGATAAGGAGTTATATTCAGATATTGAAGGAAATAGTCTATCGTCTTTAAAACAATTTTTGTAAAAAATGACCGGGCCTGATGGTACCGTGGATGTATACGCATATCAGTATCAGATGTAAACATACTTTGTGAAGATCATTTAATGACGTGTAGATTCCACCAGCAGGACGAAGCCAACCCCAGTCCATAATTTTAGCTATCCTGTTCTTGCTGTCAGTAGAAACAGGTATGCTGTTATACCTATGGCAAAGCAAATACATCAATATCAAGACCTTCATTCATTGTATTTTAAGTCAAGGGCTGTATAAAACCATGGGCGTATGTTAGGTTCTGAGAAGATTGCCATTACTAACAAGCATGTTTGCAGACTTGATGTTCGCTTAGCAATGTGATTTATACATTCATTCAATACGTAAATATACTAATGTACTAATATACTAATCTTGTGTCACCCCTACACTCTTCACAGCACCACTTCTATGCGTGGGACAATTCACTAATATGACCTATCTGTCACTTTGTGCTAAAATAATGCTGAAATCTAATCAAAATCGTTTATAAAAAACGCAAATGATGAACACGAATCATCGCTCAAGATCTGATTAATATGTCATACCTCTGGCGAATATTGAACCCAGTATTTCTCAATCCAAGTTTATCAAATATTTCCCGCTTGATCCATTCCTCGTATTTTGTTCCATTCAAAATCCTTTCCATAACTCGACCAAGAACTGCGTAGCCTAAATTGCTGTAAAATGAAGGATAATTGTGGAACACTTCGAAGTTGAGCCTAGGGTGTCATACATGATTATGACAAGGGATAGAACAGAATCATTGATTGATTGATCTTAAATTTGCTGATCTTAAGTGATTTACTGATTGGAGATTGATTGATTGATTGATTGATTGATTGATTGGTTGATTGATTGATTGATTGACTGGTTAATTTTTTTTTGATTGATTGGTTAATTTATTTTTTAATAGATTTGTTGCTAAATTCATTGATTGATTGATTGATTGATTGATTGATTAATTGACTGATTGATTGATTGATTGACTGATTTTTTGATTCAGTGATTGAATGTGTCCGTTCATTCGTTGAGTGAATTGTTAAAGACTATCGACACAATGTTAAAATTGTCAATGGCAATATCATACAAAATCGAGTAATCAAAATAATATGATTAACGAAATCATACCTGTATGTTGTTGCCATATTTGGTCTGATATAGAGTTCAATATTTGAAATTCTCCTCCACATTTCCGTTGTGTTGTATGGGCAAAAGTTGTACTCTGAAGGTGGATTGCATGGTGCTTCTCTGGGCAAGCCTGTTGTCATGCAAACCAATTGCCTGGGGAAAAAAATGTGTAGTTTGCATCCAATATGAAACCAACAAGAATGCATCACATTTTATACGAATACTTAGTGCTTTCAAAGATTTAAAGATTTAATACCCTTAGAAATGATTCGACTTTGAGCCTGAGCCTCAAATTATTCTTATAGAAGTCATCGTTGATAGTAAGAACTATAAACAACCATTGTTGCTTGTGAGAGCAGCATTACTGAAACCAAGGTCAGTAAGGCTGCCAGCCCCTCTCGGACTTGCAGGCTACAACTTGACTGTCTTTCTCAACCGTGCCAACTTCATTACATTATTAACTGTCGCAGACATCAGCCATCGTGTCTCTTTTTTCCGGGGCGCTGTTGGTTTTGCTTTGTAAAAGTGCAAACATTACAAAATTATGGCAAGCCGTCATCTATGCTTGTTCTTTTCACTAGCTTATGATGAGATCCGTTTTACCTTAGCGGCCAAATCCTATTAACTGGTCATGAGTGGATTTTCGATGACCTTTAAGTATCCAGATATGATTATGAATTGTGAATTTTCATACAAGTTTAGATAACATCTTACCTGAATGATAGACGTTCCTTATTAAAAGGATTTTTTACTTTGAATACAGGATCATATTTGCTTATTGGATCATCTAGGCTCTTTATTACACCATTTTCAATCAGTTTCATCAGCATAACAGCCTACAAATAGAACCCTTATTCAAATTCAAGTCAAATACAGCATCAAGACCTCATTGGAAAATTATGCTCCATGCAATTAGTACTAGAAAAACTTTCAAAAGGATTTTTTCAAGCGAGCTCAAATAAAAAGGGCAGATCATTCCAAACTCTTGGTTTCTTATTAACCCCCCCCCCCCTTTATAAAATCATCAAATTTTCCAATAACCTATTCTAGTAATATTTTGCAACGATTATAAGAAAGCTAAACAAAGAGATCAACGCTTTACCTTGTATATGACTTTTTAATACAATAAGGGGTTGCATTTAGTTGTTATTATAGCTTTGCATCCTTCTAGGTTATCAAATTTTTTGTTGCCTATTGGGCATCAATGCGAGAAGACAATATTTTCTTAAACAGTTCGTCTTTTAACATTGCCTGTATAAATAACATTGGATATTCGGGTCACGGAACCATTTTTCATTGCGGTACAATAATATAAACACTAATGGCCATTAATGCTAGTCAGTTACCTTTGACTTGAATATGTTTGTTGAAATCTTGAACAATTTACGGAATTTACAAATTAAAACGAGAGATTCTACTGAATTCGTTAAGTGGCTAAACCCGGAATAAATGCAAGCAAAATTTCATTAACAGTTTACAATCAAATTAGTATAAATGTTGTGAAAATCTATAGCTATTTTATGCAGCAGGTTCCTTGCTTTGTGGGAATTTCTTAAACTAACCCTAGTTGCATGCTTTCTTTAGATGGTCAATGTCTGCACTGATTTTTCGTAAAGTTTTTAGGAGCCGTGTACTACTTTGTTCTAAATCCCTTTGTAATAAATGAACCTGTGCTGTGTTATCTCAATAGCATACCGTGTAGATTTTAGTGAAACTTGCTGCGGGGTATGGAGTGTCACTGTCAGGCGGAGGTGATGATGGATTCGTGAAGTTCTTGCGACCGTAATGAAAGGTCCACCACAATTTCCCATTATATGCAATGCCATAAGAAACGGCCTAGAACAGAAAGACGTTTAATCGTGAATGGTGCAACTAATAGTGAAGATATTACTAAATCCGTTTTTTTTTCCTTGCTACTGGCAAAATAAATGAAATATAGCGACGGAAGCTCGAAAAAGAAGGTTTAGCAGCTTTGGTTTTGATTATTTTTCTATTATAATACACTGTATGATTCTTTACTTATTGGTCCTCCTGTTAGGAAGTTGCAGGAGATTTTGTAATCTTAACGTTTATGGAAGAATTTTCCTATTGAAGAACTCGACCAGAGAGAGGCAACCAAGAATCATACTTATGGGAACCAATGATTATTCCATCACACCCAAGAATCTTGTGCAACTCTAAATTTTCCTTACGAAAACTCTGTATGGCACCGCCACCTCATAAAGTAATTAACAGTGCTGTTGCTTGGCATGGTGTTTCGATTGTGTTAGCAAGGCAAATGCATATTACCTTTAATCGAGATTTCTGTATGTAATGTTAAAGGTTATCAAGAAACAAATTTTGCTTACGAAATTTGTTTTAATTAGCTATAAGTAGGGATAACACAAAACAAAGAGAGACACCCAAATTATCTTCTCTAGCGTGTTTCACAGAGGAAGAGTATCGAGACGCCGTCTGTCGATACTTAAAGGTTTCCGTACAACAGAATCAACGCTCTTTCCTTTGCCAATATACTGGTGTGGAATCTTAATTGTTGATTTGTTTTGATTTGATTGATTCAGAATTACAATAACTGTTCTTTGCTTGTTTGCAGTATTGCAACAGTTTTACAAGATCATCGCTTATTGGTCGATTCATGTTTTGAGGGAATGCTGCTTGCAGTACTATTGGTCAGTAGGGTTTGGATTGGAATTCCCCCTATTCTACCACTTTTCTAGCACAATTCTGGCAAATATTTGGTTTTAAATAAAATATTCCCTACGTTGCAAACCAGATAATTCGAATTGGGCCAATAATACTAGACCTTGCAAAACTTCTGCAAGTACCCCTCGTTGGCTTTCCTGGGTCATCCCCCTTTCCACCCATTGATGTGACATCCAAGTGAAACAACTGATAGCAACTAACGTTACATTGGTGATTGTCCAATTGACCAATCAGGGATAGCTCTGTTCAAAAAAATTAGATTATGTTCAGATTAGAGGTCCTCATTAGCACAACATGTTGAGTTTTCCTCTCACAAACTACACTAGCTTTGTCCTCAAACCAAGTGTTTCTGTATTTCGTCAATTTGAAGCCCCTTGAATGCCTTAAAAATGTTTTTCCCATTTTTGGAACCAGACTCTCTAAGAGGCTATCTTTTCTTTTTAAAAAGACTGGTTCTCAATGAAGTTATTTGACACTTTCTCTTTACAATATCTAGTTAGATCAGGTTACTCTACCTAATCCTTGTTGTCAAAGGCAGGGTCAGAAACTCTTAAGGGCAAATCAAAACATGGGAAGTATCTAGAAGATGCAATAAGTTAAATTCCTCCACCCGCTGTTACACTCACAGTTGTGGTGGTAAATTTTTTGCGTCTGGCTTTGTTCGTTGATATGTTGCATTCTTCATACAACACTCAAGTGGAATTATTTTTATCTGGAGAATAGAGAGATTAGAAATTTGTATGAAGGAGATGAATTCAAAGCAGCGACACAGCCAGTACGAGGCACTGTTATTGCCAGTGCGAGGCACCTATGTTACCAATACGAGGCATTGATATCGCCAGTACGAGGCATTGATGTGACCATTACGAAGCTCGACTTTCGCAAGACCTTTTTTCTGCTCGCCAATGCTTTAACGAATGAGTTATAGGCCATATTCTTGTCCTGTGCTGCCCATATCAATAGCTTTAATATTTCTTTTTCTTTTACTACATTGCATTAAAATTTTGAGTAGAAAATGTTCAACTTAAGTAAAAGTAAGACACATACCTTTAAACCATGTAACTGAGCCGTTGAAGTTATTTTAGATTCAATCGCTGGTAAAAGAGTTTTTAGTTCTGTTGGCATTTCATTCAAAATGGTGTCTGGAATGAACTCACGGCATTCTTTTGAGACAAGCTCCTGCAATTAAAATGGTGTAAAGTCAAGTTTCTTTGGGCTCGGAACAGACCGATGCAAGAATGCTAGAATGGTATGGAACAAAGAAAGGGGCAATCAAAACTAGGCAAGAGTTTAAATGGAAGGCTTATCAATAAAAAGTGGCGGTTTGTACTCTGCTCTTAGCCAAAGGCTATTTTACCGACTTTTAACTTTCCCGTGGTTGATATGCGTAATTGCATATGTAGTTGCAGATGCAGCCACAGACGGCGCTCCTTACTACGGACAAAGTACCCATTTATCTTCATTGATAGAGAGGGGCACAATATTATATTTACACCTTGCCCAAGGGTGTTATCCTCATCAATTGAAAGGGCGATAATTCAAGCTGGTGACGTTTGGATCGCACAACTACATCACATGCACAGATAACACAATACACCATTAAAAACGCTGAAAATGGTCATGTATGAAGAAAAAAGTAGAAACTGAAAGTTGAAATCTCTTGTATATATAATGAAGATTTACAATGATATTCAGTGTACTATAGACTTTGTAAAAGGCAGAGTGACAAACGTTTCCAATTTATCTATAAATGCTTGAGAAAAGACACTAATATTCTGCACAGCGGTATATTCTGCACAGCGGTAGGCAATACCTCTTGGCTTTTTCACGGCCCGGTTTCTTATACACAATGTTTGTCATATGATAGGAGGCACTCAGGATTGAAAATAGTCTCAGGTAGTCTAAAGACCGTGAAGGTTAAGCTAGTAACTGAGATAGCGGGCTTCCAATAAAGATTTCTCTTGTTCGTTGCAAACCAAAGTGTTTAAATTATCGTCAAGAGATTTAAGACCAATGACCGCTTAGAAATTTTATTTATATGCATAGATATATATATACTTACCATAAGGGTGCTGCCAAATGGTAAATTAGTCTCGACGGTGGGGTTCGAATCCACGCTCACCACATTCGGACCCATGCTCACCACATGGATATATATATATTTATAAATATATCTTATCATCGAATAGGTTCTAGGAAATCTTTCAAATAACAAGCTATAACTATAGTTTATACTTTTTTGATGATCTTTACAACGCTTAAATAATATTGATGGATAATTTAGGGCAAATTTAGTAAAAGAGCAAATAGTTACGACAAAAAACTAGCTACAACTTTGGCTAGCTTTTCCCACAGTTTTTGATCCATATTTCTAATGGCCTTAAAAGTTCGGTAAAGAGGGAATGTGTGCTTTTAAAATCCATCTTTTTGAATGCCAAATTTTACTTCATTTAACAGGAAATACTAATACTAAGAAGAAAATATTTAGGTTACCGATGCTCAGGAAGGCATCTGCTTTATCGCATAATCCTGCACGATACTTTCCCGGAAAAAAGTGAATTAAGATTTACGTTAATGCACTGAAAATAAGTTTAAAATATAGTTAAAATTGCCATCATTACCTTGACTGTACTTGGCTGTTCTTTTTTACGGTATTCTAGAACATACAGTGTCGTCATCGTCAGTATGCCAATCGCTAACAAGCAAATAATTGCAAGCAGCATTCTTCGAGAACAATTCGAAATCATGACTTTGATTTTGCCTGCTTTTGCGTTCGAATGAAAATTCGTGGCTGACGTTGTTTCGACCAGCTCTTGTGTGCTCGTGACGCTACTCACCACCGATTCCATGCGGGCGAGGACCTTACCTTTGTGATGAGTTGAATTGGATTGGGTTGAATTGGATTGTTTTGTATCATCCTTGATCCCTTGATTATCCATTGAAGCTGCAATAAGATGAACAAGGATAATTCGCTTGGATTTTCAAATTTCATGACTTGTTTACCGTCTTAATATTAATAACCAGCTGACCCTGCCGCTCTCTAAAACATGGAACCTAACCTCAGGAATTTAAAGCCATATAGGACGCTATATTCTGTAAACAACAGGCCAATAATCTTTCCCAGAAATGCACTTTTTACAAAAAATATTCTCTAGTTTTTCTGAACCTGTTATCCGTCACAAAATATAATTAGACTAGTGTCCACAGACGCAGTTTCCACTGATTCTTGAGAAAATCTTTTTATTTTTCAGGAAAAGGACAATTATTTTCAATGCCTTTCCCCCGTACAAAGCAATGTTGTTTTGAAATCATCATCTACCTTCATCTTTCTCTTCAAATAACACAACAAAATTGCGCTATTGGGGGAAGGGTTGAAAAACCAGAGAGTAATTTTAGTAATAGATTATAGGTATTCTTTACAATTCTCAGATTAACAATTCTCCGGGGATGTTTGATATTTTCTGCATCGCAATGGCTATATTCGCTAAGTGATGGGAAAAGATCATGGCGGTTCATAGAAGATTATTACTTGGAAGGGAGCTGCGCATCCAATTGTTAACATTTCAGGTGAGTTGCAACTCTATTGGGCGTAGCCTAGAAAATTTGCAGAACTGCGCTTCAACGACAAATTGTAGTTTTTAAATCTAAACAGTGGTAGACATGTACCAGTTGTGAGTAATTCGCGAAAAAAAGGGAAATTAAAAGAAGCCTTGCAATTGCTATATTCTGCAGAGTCTAGATCAATAGAAGCTTTTTGAAATGTTATGCTCACAACCCACTGTATTTTGCTAGCCGCCTGTTATATGCACGCCGCAGACTGCAGAGTATGGCAATGGCGCACCCAAGATAATTCTAAAATGCCTAAGAAAGCGCACTTGGGCACCCCTCAGATTTTGAAGTTTTTATGCTTGTGCAATGGTACTCATAGTGTAGTGGCGTACCTTGCGATTTTTGTACGGTTTTAGCGCACCCACACCTGATCTTGTTCTTGTCAAGATCTTCTCAAGATCGGCCATACTCTACAAATTCGCCTAGGCCATTAGACCAAAAAAATGACATTTAGAATCAAATATAACTAACCAGCCTACAAAGAGATATTTTCCTTAATGTTTCAACAATTTTCGAACTTCAATTCTGCGGCTTGATTCCGCAAAATACAGCCACACTACAAGCTTAAGAAATGCCCTTATGGGTGCTACTGATTAGTTAAGGCAAAGCGCATAATGTTTATAATCAACAATACTCATATATCTAAATTGCAGACCTTGTCGCAGTATGTATGTTAGACATTAAGCAAGTATCAATCAGTTTTAGTCAAAATGATGGTTTAAGCTAGGTGTGGCTGATTTATTGATAAAGATCTTCAAACAACCGACAAATTTTTTGAATTTTTGTTGTTCTTAAATATGAGATTTGTAGATTTAGTATGATCCAGCAGGTGGGCATGGACTCGCACGAATTTGCACAGTTAAACCAATGGGTTGGCTGTTGTAATACACGATAATGCACACCTATTCAACGCCATTCCCCAACAGCATGTTCATTAAATAACTGCCCCCTCAAATAATTGTCCTTCTTCGCTTAAAGCCCCGTAGAAAAACCGCCGCTTTTCATTGTAGTGAAAAAGCTTTCTCGATAAAAAGCTTGGAACTGCATGGAAGACGGGAAGGTATTCTGCCATACCCTCTATTATAGATGGGCAAATCCTAGAGACCAAGCCTAATAAAATGAAGAAAGACTTGTTTCTGGGATAAAGCTAGTCCTGCTTTTATGTAAGCCAGATCTGCAACGAAGCTAAGATCTCTTGTTTTATAGTTTTATAGGACACAACCAGCCCCGGTATGTTAAAGATAAATGTACTTTCACACAAAAGAGTTCATATGAATAAGAATGTGTTATTGAACTCTTTAAAAGATTAGAAAACTCATGAAAAACCTTTTGAAGTACTTAAAAATATTTGAGGGTTAAAAATTTAATATGAATGAAAAATGGATGTAAGGGTAAAAATATTAACATTTGCGTTAAAAAGTTCTATGAAAGTTACAGTTGCATAATCCATCGATTTTACGGAGGTTTTTTCTCCTCGCGTGAGCCGTTAAAAGTTCTATGACAGCTTCAGTACCAAGATCCTGCGATTTACGGCCTTCTCCTTTTCTCGCCTATGCCAAGACGGACCAAGAGATACGCTACACAGCCACATGTTTTATTGACTACTTTATTAACCAATCGACGCTCATTCAATCCTCGCTTAGCTTACGTGGTCCAGTGAGGAAACGAACTGCTGTGTCTCGACGAAGCAAGACATGGCAAAGGCAAATATAGGTTACGGATTTAAGCCTTACAAGAAGTAGGCAGTGCCTATTCTGTCCCGTCGTTCAAAATTTAGGATAATTCATTGTGATATTCTGTTCATAAACTAAGGGGTGGCGCCAGGATCTTCCCGCAGGGGGGGCTAGGTTCCCCGACAGGGGGCTATATAACCAAATAGAGGGCATCATTCTTAGCATAAAAACCAAATTTTCCGTAAAAAATTCCTCGAAAGGCATAGAATTTTTCCCCGACGAGAAGCTACAGCCCCCTCTGCCCCCCTATGGTGCCATCCCTGAATAAACTTTATATCCTATATGTTTCTTGTCTGCTATCAGCACTTTTCACACTGAGAGCTATTGATCTTTTTTGGGCTTTCATCCAGTTATTAGACTTTTCTAGAATGGTTGCACTTGTTATTATGTAGGGCTTGTCTCACTCTGCTTCATGTGGAAAGCTTTCGCCAGAAAAATATGCCGAAATGCTCACTGGCACAAATGAATTTTCCAAGGGAATAAGAGAATAAAAGAGATTTTGACAAGGAACGAGGAAACGCATACCCCCGCAAATTACCGCCGCTTGAGTTTAAGGAATGAGACAGTCCATGGTCACATATTCATACAAGATTGTGGAACCAGTGGCGGAAATAAAGAGTTATGTTTGATGGGGCTCACCCCCCCCCCAAATTTCCGAAAAGAACATATTTAAGTGACTAAGTGCATACATTCCTCCTTTCTCCGTTTCAATTCCCTGCATTCCTGTCTTAGGCGTAGCCATCTTAAGATGGAATGCCCAAGGCCATTGAGTAAGAAGAAAGAAATTCAAGACTTGACACCAATTTCAGGTGCCAATTTTGCGAAGAGATCGACCCCAAAGACCCCCATACTTCGTATTACAAGGATCATGAGAGTTTTGCAAATACAGGTAACTTTTGCTCGGGAGCCTCTTGTTTTTTCAATGCAAATAGAGAGCTGTTTACATGGCTATATTTTATGAAGCCGTGAAAAGAGCTGTTACTCCATTCGCAAATTTCTTCATATTAATTTTTTTGACCTCGGAAATTTGGCAGAAGTTGTACGAAAACTATTCTCTGTTCGAAAGACTCTGACACCTTTCAAGCAAGAACCGGTGCAGAAACCTTGCAGTTTTTGAAAAAACTGTGTTTTAAGTAGAATTCGCTAGATAAAGGTGTGTGATGGTAATAAAAATTGCACCTCATTCCTTATAAATAATTCATCTGTCTTGTAGGCTTCTCTTTTGGCCAAAATAATTTGAGGTAACATGTAAACAAGAAGACTGTTAAAGAAAACAAACAAATAGTAGACAAACGTTTTTACCTTTTCTTATTAATATCTTTCGCGTTCTCAACCGGTTAGGTCGCTAGGCACTTCTCAGATTAGCTCTTATGCATAAATCCAAAGGCAATTGGAGAGTGATGCTGTTGATTTCCCCTTATTTTATACGAGTGACATCAGATCAGTTGCTAACGTTCGTGTCCTTTCGCAAAGAACGAACCATGCCTGCAGTTGTTTGTCAAGCCTTTGAGAAACAGAACTCAATCCACAAGTAATCCCCCCACTTTTGTTGGAGGGCTTTCTCAAGGTGATCTCTGCAAACATGGAAGAGCTGACGTTTCCGAGGTGGCGGGGGTCATCTTTCTTCAAATGTCTGATTATTGATGATCATAAAACTTGCAATGTCCGCAAAAAAGTTGGGGTTTCTGTTGGCACTTTGGCTCATAAGAAGTTAGTACTTGACTTATCAAAACGTAAAGACGGTTCACTACTGAGTTTCTTAACACTTTAATGCTTTCAATTCAATAAAAAAAACAGCCATATCGAATAATTTTGTTGCTTAACCGGATAAACCAAGCTCAATCATTCAATCGCATTATTCGAAGCACTGCAATAAATGTCCACGTATGGGACAATTTTCCACCTTTTTGCATAAAAACTGACGCCAACTTTCACTAAAATTCCGAGAACCGCTCAACTGGCCGTATTTTATGACCGCATTTTGACCAGACACAAAGACTACTCCCCCCCTGCATTGCTTGGTCTGGCGTGATCTGTAAGGGAAGTGAGTCCGCGACCAAAATTGTTGAAGTGTTTCCTGACAGCCAAAATCCCACGACAAACACTTGCAAAATAAGCAAGTCTTATCAAAAACATGTCCAAGACCATGACACTGTAAACCCCCTCTAAAAATGGTCCTATCTTTAAATCTTCTCGAGTCTTTTACTCTCCTCGAGAGGCTTACCTTAAAGGTCGCGACGGAGGGCCCGCATCAACTTTTAATTTTATTCGTAGAAGGATAACAGTCGCTAGATCGAAAAACTGTCCATGCTACCGCTACGTGTCAAGGAAAGTCCTTTTTGTCAGCAAATTTGGGGACTGCAGCATATACTTTCTTTAGCTTCGCCCTTATTCTTACATATTAATAGTCTTAACTTGCATCTACTCTACTGCATGCAGCAGACTGTCCCCAGAGTTCACTTTGACACTCTATGCTGAAATGATTCTAGTTAATCTCCTGTGCAAATTTTCTTACCTCCTGGCAGCTTCGAAGGACCTTAAACTATTTGCATTAGAACCACCCACGCTTTTTAGCAACCTCTTTTAATTCTGCTTCCACGGTTTATTTTCGATTGCAAAAAGGAGAGAGTAAACTGTAGTCAATTCTGTTTCCGGGGGGATGCTTCATACTGAATATGAATGTCGTGTTCCTCCTCTTCAAGCAATAGTCATATTTGCTCCAAGTCTATATCATTGAGCGTGGCGAAGGAGCAACTTAAAAAAAGTGATAATTATATATTTAAATCTTATGATGATGATGTTGATGTACAGCTGTTTAAACACCGAGGGGGGGGGGGGAGAGTTAACTTGAATACATGCATTAGATGTGCCCTATGCCATAGCTCAGAATAAGGTCGGGAACAGTTGATTGATCATACAAATGTTAATGATCGATTGATCGACAATCAACAGCCTCAGTCCTCATCCGCTATAAGTGCGGTGTTTGAAGTTTTGTAATCAAAACAATCGTATCACAAATCTGATATGAAATGATTAGTGATTTCCAGAACAACCTTATTTTGAGCTATGGCATAGATCATCAACTCTTAAAATTTGTACGCCATAGATCTGCTATCTTGTCATGCGCGAATGCTGCTGACCATCAACAATGGTACAGTTGGCACGTGCCTTTAACATTTAGATTTTTGTAACAGTGGTACTCGTTTTACAGAAAAACTACAACCAAAAGACAAGTGCACAATATTAAGCATGCAGCATTATTATTTTTTCTGACCAAATTCCTGTCCCTTTGTTGCTTTACGCTTCTTTACAATGATGGGCGCTTCAGTAACTCAACGATTTATGGATCCTCTGCGTAGGAGAGCTCAGTTTCAATCCTCTGCGCAGAAAAAGATTCCCCGCAGAGGGTGATAAACCATTGATTTGCTCATAACAGAAATAGACTTGGGAAAATGGCAAGATATGGCACTACTACAGGCAAGACAGGTAGCTTGATGTCTGTTAATGAATGATGACGTCACTAATAGACGTGGCCTTAAAAAATTCACCATCCATACTCTTAGTATAGTATTTTACTGTGTTTTGTTAATTATCAGGGGGTTTTTTTAATTGGCTATCGTAGGCGCTAAACACGAATTATTATAAAGGTTTACTATTTGGTATGAATGAGCATGAATTAATCGTGTTTCTTTTCATCTCAGACAAATTAGTTGGGGAGAAAGCTGCCTATCCTCCCAGGGGTATGAGTATGCAGCAGGAACTGTCAGTGATTATTACTGAATCACTTCCTTCAGTGGTATCAGACAAGTGTGCCAAGCCTAAGCACTCCTCCAATCGCAACTGGCTTACGGCACCAGAAACCGATTGAACTGATAATTTTCAGCTTTTCTCCCTTCTACTGCGAGGATCTCTTTAAATGCAACTAGGTTTAGTGTTGACTTAAGCAAGGTGTGGCAAGACGCAAGCTAACAGAGGGGAGGAAAGAAGGAATGTTACTTATACACAATGGTTTCAAGCTAATTCTTCTTTGAAAACCGTTAACCTTCCGCAACGTTGTGGGCCCATTTATTTATTAAAAATTAATAATTTTTAAAACTTTAGGTTTTCTTGATAATCCAATAAAGCTAAAATCACAATCATCTTTATTGCAAAGACAATTTGTAATCGATAAGCCTATCCTTCCGTCATTTTGTTTACAACTTCTATGGCATAGACAAATGTCTCAAGTCGTTTTTTCAGCTTTTTAAATAGACTAAACATCGTAAACTAAAATTTCTCTTCATAAGCAAACCCTATGGTCAGTTTCGCTATAATCTATTTGTTCTTCGAATATCTTACTAAGAGTTATTTAGAGCAACAAAACATTCTAAAAAAGCCAGTGTTTAACCAAGGTTAATGTTAAGGTACGACGGACGGCTGGGCTGGCGCAACAGTCATTTTAGAATGAATTTGCTTTTGACTTAACCTGGGATCCTTATATTTTTAAAGCTGTGCCAAAGGTATTGGAACATGATATACAAAGGATATACCAAATAGGTTGATTCATGATTTTCCTATTGCGCTATGATTCATGGAGGCTGCACAGATCACATGAATGTCACCACTGTTTGATTTTGCAAAGCTGTATAGAAATTTAGATTGGCTATTTACAATCACTGCTTTTTGCTGGCTACATAGAGACTGCATGGTAATAGATTCATTTGCAATCACAATTATTTGGTAGCTACATAGACACTGCGTTATAATAGATCGGGGCTAATAGCAGACGAGTTCCAGTAAAGAGGCCTTTTTTCTATAGCCTAATACCTTAAATGTTACAACTAAAATATAGAAGAAAAAACCGGCAGCCTCTCAAAGAGTCCTTACGACGATAAATTATAACTCTACTAGACATAACTCTGAGAAGCCCCTTTATTAGAGCGAAACATCAGTAAGAAATTACAATTTAACTCTTGTCATATTTGATTCGTATTATTGCCGCTTTTCGTTCGTCCATCCGTATATCCATCTAATACCTTTACCTATTGCCTTGTCCCACTAACCTTAGGACATTCTTGTATTATTAAACTTTGCTGAATGTCAACCCATAGTAATAGGTTGATTCTTTAAAAACGGGTTTTATCAGTACTAAACGAGGTTCTATACTTGCAGTATTCAAAGTACGTCAAATCGATGTTAAACATAGCAACATTCTGTAAAAACACAGTTACGCGCTTAAGAAAAATAAATATGTATGCAATACGTACAGAATTCAAAAAAGACAAAATCGTCAAACAGAAGAACGGTGTTTATCGATTTCTGATGGCAATGCTTTGCCATAGTTGCGACAGCAATCACTTCTGCTTTTGCACCTTTACACTTCTGAGTTTCTCGCCTTCGTTTAGTTCCTTTTCCAAATTGTCCCCTCAAATTCTCAGCTCTCTTCTTATGATTTTCCCTTTTTTATATCTTGCAAAAGTTACATTTGCGTGACTTAAGAGGCTAA
Organism: Catostylus mosaicus; assembly: GCA_964019065.1. NCBI lineage: Eukaryota > Metazoa > Cnidaria > Scyphozoa > Rhizostomeae > Catostylidae > Catostylus > Catostylus mosaicus. Next base: position 2,625,549 of record OZ025184.1, on the reverse strand, counting down.
TCTAATTAATTCCAAATTACCATCTTGTTTGGCTACGATCATTTCACCTTTTCGTAATAATTGGCTTAATTGTGTGTTATCTACCCCTTCTAATTCAGTGTAATTAGACAAATATTTCGCTAAACCAGCAGGCTAAGCCACACCTTGGGGACAGCACTGACAAATAACATGCTAAGGCATTCTTGCTTTTCATTGTGGGTAGACTATCTTATAGCTAATTGGAAACCTGTGATGGACGCCTACACATAACATGTCACTTACTAGACGGTTAGCAATCGATGCCAAGGGGAACTTGCTATGGGTAGGTGAGTGGAAGGTCAGCCCATATCTAATTTTAAGACAAATTCATGCATAAAAATGCATCACAAACCTGCAATAACAATATTGTAAATATTAACATGAATTAACAATTGTAAATATGCGCATTAAGGAGAAGTGCAAAAGAGTTGTTGGGGTGTGTACTCTAGCTTGAGCGACTTTCATTATACCGACTTTATTCAGAACCGACTGGGTGTCACAAATTAAAGTAGCCTGTAAGGGTTTCTCGTCAGGCAGATAAGCAAGAATATCACATATTATGCAAATAAGTGGTGAGGCCTTTTTGTAGGTTTGTAGACTGATTATTTTTATATAAAGTATTTTTTATCGACTCAGAAAATATTAGGGGGTATTTAAAGAGGAGGCCAAACCTACGAAATCCAGAAGTATGCCTTTGCAGGAAAAGCACTAACGCAGGGACAAAGGAAGCATCTTAAAAATGGGGGGGGGGGGGGGCAGGTCAGAGAAGGACACATGACTTTAAACATATAGTGGCTTGAAAGGGACCCTTTTGCATAGCTTGCCTGAAATTGGGATCAGTAAATTTTGCAGGCCAAAGTGCTGTCACCTTCCAACATAAGACATATAGCGATGCTTCTCCCGTGAGGCCAGTTGCAACCTTAGGCGCCAAAATCGGTGCCGTAAAATTCCACGGAGGACTTGTGCGTCATTGAAGATCTGGAGATATTGCTATCAGACCAAATCTCATGCTTGAGATTTTATGAAAACAAATTGGGAAGTGGCTTTTGTAGAATATTTTGCTAGGGATTCATAACAACATTGCATGAATTTTTAGTGTAGTTGTGGTGACATTTACGACACATTCAATATCAAATGAAAGCAAATGTATAAATCAGGATATTTTCTTTCATTGGAATGAGATGGGTTTAGAACTATATTATAAAGGCAGGAGCGTTACGTTGTGGTTTTTGATCAGAGGATGATGCTCGTAATGCCTTGCAAAAGCCCTTGCAAAGACCAGAAAAAGCCTCCCTTTGGTACGGAAAATTGTCCCAAAACGACCAGTTTTATCGCAAAGAAAGCAGATATTTTTTATATTTTTAATGTCCAATGCCCTTTACATCTTCTCAAGACGCCCTAGTTTTGATGTACAGTAAGGGTTTTTTAGCAGTTTCGTTAGGGGTCGGGAATTTTCTGTTAAGGATGGTGGAAAAATTCGATTGGGAGCATTTTGCTTTGGAAAAACTTCGTCCCATAGGAAAATAACTGTAGAAAAAAAATTTTAAGGGTAATCTTGCATGTAGAGTATTGTAAGAAGCAAATAGATTCAGGGTTTTGCAAAGCATTAGAAATTGTTGGTATGGAGCCCCCGGTTACTACTTTGATCAGTATTTCAAGTATAATGACATCATTCACTGCTTACTTGTTATGCAGCTTGGCAAAAAAGTAGATAAAAGTTTTACTGACAACAACATCAAGATCTGGATTAAGATTAGGTTTCGCGATAAACGCAGAATTAGTTTTGAGGCGACGGTTGATTATTGGTCGCATTCAGGTTACAGGCACGTTGGCACTGGGGGGGGGGGGGGCAGGTGGGCTTCAGCCCGCTTATAATTTGGTCGTGTTTGTTCCTTAATTTTTCAAATAAAATGCCGTAAAGAGTAACCTTTAGGCTCATAAAGACATTAGATACTGTTCCTAATCAAGATCATGTAAATATCGTCATTTTTTCATCATTTGAATAAAGTAATTTGTACAGCATGGGCATTTTCCAGCGATCTAATGGGCATCGCCTCGAAGAATTATCCCAAAACCCCAGTGTCACCCGCTTCGGTCGCAGCCCCCGGGTCTGGGCTTTTCCTATCCTAGATTCTCTCTTGTTTTCAAAGCAGTATTTGTTTGGGTGTTCTGAGAAACTTAGCGACGTAATTTCACTTTATTTACTCCTGACATTGTGAAGGAGGCTCCATTTTTACAATGCTTATAAAGATCTAATGCACACGATCCAACCTCGCTTTTCAGATCTGCCAAGATACTCCTATTTTCCAAGCATTCTGAATTATGCAGAACTAGTTGCGAACTGCTGAACTGTATGTCTGTTATAGATGCAGAAATTTTTTACATTACAGTGGGTGGTTGTCTCAATTTAGTTTTCGACCCAGTTGGAGGTTACTCTTTATGTGCAAGTTCGACAATTTTCATATTAATTATTGATTTGCAATTTGGATATTTAAAGCTGCAATGAATCGACATTACAGTTGATTCACTGTAAGACTCATCGAGAAATCTTCAGTATTCTAGTTGCCAACGCAGTCAGATCGATAACGTTAAAAACAAACAAAAATATTGTGCTTTCAACCTCAAAGCTAAATTCTTAGTTAAAGTAAAGTTAAAGAGTGTAATCCTCAACTTTGATCTTTCACATCCTCTTCACACTCCTGTAAAAATCCATCTTTAAAATTCCCTTGTACGTAAAGTACTCTTGATATTTTGTGTAAAATACTTTTTTGCTTCAAAGATTCTATTTAGAAAACTTGTGCTGACGTCATCTTACCCATACTCTTATGGGTCCAGGACAGTAAATTTGCACGATAAGAAGGGGTCTTGATCATGGCGTATACTTTGTTCAACAATAAACTGGACAAACAAAGATGTTTCATCATCTTCGAAACCCTTTAGATCTAAAATCAGGCCAGACTAATGCCGTCAGCCTCAGTTTCATTATTGACCTCGCTTGCAGGACGCGTAAAACTGAGAGGAATTCAATTCATTAGAGAAATTTGCGACTTATGCCATGGTTCTAAGGCCAGGTTTCAATTTAACCTGGTTATCTTACTTTTATATTTCTCCACACTTTTGATTAAATCCTTTTTCTTGCACCATCGAGTTGATCTTTAGTCAATCATGATTATTTACATATTTTTAATTAGGCTTTTCCACCTGCCAAATTAAACATTTACTTAGTTGAATAAATGCAAAGCTCAGAAAAGTTGAATAAATGCAAAGCTCAGAAAAGTTCATCTGAGCAATTGTAGAATTAAAGTTGGCACACACATTAGATTCTTCTGTTTAGCGACGAAGATCTTTATCATTGGAATGAAAAATGATTCCCTGAACACAGCAAGATATTTATCGTGATTATATTAATTTGCAATTTGTATCAAATTACAAATAAACTAGGCCAGTGATCCCAAATGCAATTCTGATTGGCTTAGATATATGAAATTCGTTCTTTAGTTCGGACGCGTGAATTTTGTCTATGGTCTCCAGCAACTTGATTTTTGATGAGATAGAAGTATTACGCCCCACAAAAAGTTAAGAGAATTTAGCACTTAATCCTCCGACCTAATAAAGTGTGAAACTGTGCTTCGTTTCAGAAATTAATTTCCTTTTCTTAACAGAACAGCTGTATTGATAAATTTAATTAATAACTTAAAATGAAAACGCAATTTTTGAAAACGTATTCGCGTAGACGGGGCCTTAGTCGGATGCTGTCTTGAAAACTTATCACAAAAAAAGATTGGACCTTTCTAAACTTTTCTTAAACATCCTCTTAGCATTCTGTTCAAAAGGGCGTTTCCCAAAATCTGAAGGGCATGGCCAGACCACCTGTTACCATCTTAATCTCCCACACGGCTTGCGCCGCCGCTGCGCTCCGGCTGGAAAATTGTTCAAATCAACTTCCTTAGCAATCGCATGAGTTCGGCATTGAAGCTTTCGTAAAACTTCCTTTATAAAAATTAAGTATATTCACCTTTAGGTGTTTTAAAATGCTGCGTAATTAGTCGAGGAATGATATTTTCAACAAATTGAGCCTTGAATGCCTTACTTTTCTCTTTAATGTTTCCACACTGTCCATTCCGTCTACATAAAAACGATGAACATATTCATGTTGAGGGGGCCAAAGACACCAAACTTAATAAGGTCCTACCTCCACCCATAAAGTTCGACGAACTCTATGAGTTACTAGTCTCTAGTCTTTTAGCGATTAGATTAAGGTCTTTGACGCTAGGTATATTTAGCACTGTGCTATAACAAGCTAATTAAATCAAATCAAGTGATTAAGAGATGGGTATCTGGTTATTTAAATGATTGTTTAGAAGTTACAAGCCACTAACATTTAAAAGATCTTAAATTTACTAATTTTATCTTCTTATCCTTTTGACTTCTAAAGTCATGAAATTCTTCTCAAACTTATCAATGAAACTTCTTGAATCAGAGAATATATGAGGACGTCCGCCTTATCGTTGCAAATTTGTTGTTAAAAATTCAGTCATGGGTGGTCTTTTAACAAACTATCTTCTCGCCTCCACAGATACTGAAAAAGGTCCACTGTTATGGCAAAAAGAGCTCAATTGGAAGACAATTGCCAGATGCGTGCAATGAAAAACAGGCAAGTACATCCTCAGTCCAGCTGATTGAGATTGAGGCAAGCGAGCTATTGATGCGAGGCAATGGGAAACAGACGAACAGCCCATCAATCCTGCTCAATGCGAAACAGAAATATAGGCAAATCATCAATTCAGCTCAATATGAATCAGAAAATAATTCAGTTCAATTTGAAGCAAGAAATCCATCAATCTAGCACAATGCAGACCAGGAAAACACACAACAATTCCGCTCATTGCGAAGTAGGCAAGCGAATCATCAATCCAACTCAATTGAAAGCAGGCAAACAAACGAACAACCCAGCTGCTCAAGATTGAGGCAAGCAAGCCTATGCAAGATAAAAAAGCAGGCAACCATCCAACTCAATGCGAAGCAGGCAAGAAAATCATTAACACAGCTCAGTATGAATCTGACAACAATTCAGTTCAATCTAAAGCAAGAAAGATCCATCAATTTAGTACAATGCAGACCAGGAATACACACAACAATCCAGCTCATTGCGAAGTAGGCAAGCAAACCTTCACTTCAGCTCGTTGGGAAACAGATAAACGAACAATCAATCCAGCTCAATGCTTAAAAGAACAACAGTACAGGCTAAATGCAGGTGTTGGAATACCGGTAAGACAAACCCTCTTTTTGCAATGCAACCTACAACAGTTTGGAGTAGAGCAAAAAATAGGCGGAAGTGTGGAAAGTCCTTCAAATTGCATTTTTACGGAGGATTAATGAGACTGTCACCATAATATTGGTACCTTTCGGTCCTCAGAAGAAATAGCCAATCAGAGTTGCGCTATTTCTACTTTTAGATGTCTGTCTGCGTCCGCATAAAAATTTCGCATCACTGACGTTTTCTACCAGTCCTTATTTTAGCGTGATTTATACAGTACTTTGCCGTCTTGGAGAAAGCGGCGAAAATTCATGAGATGCTTTAGATATTTTATTTTGGAATTTGGGCAAATGAGAATTTCATTTATCACACCAATACTAAACCTTAAAGATTTAATAAAATTACGAGTGAGATCTTGTTAGGTTTTCTTTATTATGAAAAGTTCTGGGCGGAATTTTACTTCCAGCATGCAGTATTCTTTTCATGAAATAATCTTGTTCGTACGAAGGACTCCTTTGCATGAAGGCTTCGTCTAATGGGTCCCGCCATGCAGGGATATCTCACAATTTTTTAAACTTGTTTGGTCTTTCCTTCAGGGTGATGAAAGGTATTTCGTGATTTTAAAAATGCTCTTAAAATGTTATATAAGCATTCTTTATAATCTATCTAAACACCATAACTGAGATCTACATTTATCATACCATCAGACACTCGTAATTTATTATTGTTAAAATTAGAATGCCATGTTATAGTTGCTACTACGTTCTTTTTGTGAGATCTCGCGAGTTATATCCTGGCCTGATCGCTATCTAGTCCTGCTCATAATTACATTCATAACGTATTTTGGAATGTGTGACTAATGCATTTAATGGCATATTCCTCATTAGGCAACTCTGTTCATGGGTGCATTTAACGGATCTGTATTCTACTTCTTAAACAAGACCTGCAGTGACGGGGGCATTCGACTGCAGTTGCCACGAATGATTATTTTAAAAATGAACAAAAAATTAGAGACATAGTTGTGTATACGGAAAGTGCTCGTTCCGTTTGACACTCCACAGAGTATGTCATCCTCAGTAGGAAACTTTGGATTATGACATAAAGAGTCAGAAAGCTCCAGATCGAAAACCAAATGGAACGAGGCTGTATTGCGCATGATTGTCACAAAACTTTATGACGCATGCTTGTCACAAAACTTCTAATTTGAAAAAGGGTTCGTTCTATTGATCTACCCATAGTTAGTTTGGTTTTTAAGAAAATAACCGTATTGATGAAAAAAATTTAAACATTTTATAGTTTAAAACTCAGTACACAATTTCAGAAAGTTTTTTTTCTTCAGTTTAATTTTTTTCATTGATTAACTAATTGTTTTATACATGTAATTGTTGATCATTCATTTTTATTTTTTATTCTAAATTTTTGTAGCGTGGGCCTTAATATGCTCTTACATAGATTTTTTATAGCTATACTTATCATACTTGCTACCCTGGGTACAAGACAAACCCATTGGAATATTAGTATCCCAATGGGTGGGCCTGGCACCCAGGGAACATACCAGCCTACTGTAAGTTAATTGATTATTATTATTTTATTAATATTTCTATCATTTATCATTATCATGTAAAGAAGTATTTCGTTATTAATACGACAACATCCTTCAGAACATATAAATTCCATTTTTCGAAGCAAAATGTCGCATTTCTTAATAATTTACTTGTTTTCATATACCAGATGACGTAATCTATGCTAAACAATCATTGTTAGTTAGTTATCTAGATTCAAATTATTCATATCAAAGCCATATTTTAATGCAGGTGTCCGGTTGGTTGTCGGCATACTTGCTGACACTAGGCCATAAAAATAGTTCGTACAAATAAACATGGAGAAATTTTGCTGAACCACTAAATAATTTAGTGCATTAATCAACCTTTTGGCTGATAAAAAGTCTTAAACTGTGAATAAAAATGAGCGTAAATTACTTATGACTGGAGAAAGACGACATTTCAGTTCTGCCTGATTGAATCGGAACATGAATAAAAGGCGTACCATTCATTTGGTGTGTAAATTAGACACCGCAAAACAAAAAAGAAAGCAGGCAAAGTGATGAATTAAATATGTTTATGAATAATGAATATGAATATAATTGATTTTATCATGGCGGTCAATCTAGATTTGTTTTGCAGAGGTTTTTCATTAATTTCACACATTTTGAAATGGTGTTTTAAATTTTACAATAGTTACGAGCAAAAATATCTAAAAGTGATGAAGAATATCATTCAATGTCAACACAGATTTAAAACGACGGTAAAATTCCTTATTTTTGATCGCTTGTTGGACGGTATAGTATAGTTTTGATAAATGTTTGGGGACGATGCCTTATTAGCGAATCAAAAAAAATTGAATATAGAAAAAAGCTGCTCTTCCTAAAGGTCGTGATTGCTGTTACCCATTACATCTTCTCAGGAGCTGTTTTATTTCCTTTCGAAGCGATTTCTTTTCGGAACGCCCCATGTTGTTGCTGGAACTCGATCCAAGGGGAGGCACCTGTGAATTGGAACCTGTTCTTTGTAAATTCTAAATTCCATTTTGAAAGTACAGGAATGCTTAATATTTTAGTACTTTCTATTAATGCTTAGAAATGAAATTTATGCTTTTCTTGATTAAAACCTCAGTGTAAATCCTGGCTTATCCGCAGATTTATCTTTCAAGCTTCAGTAAAATCCAGATGGTCTGCTTGTGCCTATTAGAGAACGGTAGCTTTAGAAAATATCTTGAGCCTGACAGGCTCTGAAATCATTAATTGTCAACAGAAGATGATATTCTAACGGCGAATGTCAGCAATCGGGAAAAAATTCGCTTGGTGATGAGTACCTGAGAACGTTACAGGGCCCCCCATGTTCCCTAGAAAAGTTCCCAAGTCTCCCTTATTCCTCATGATGTTATTTGAATGTTCCCTTAAACGAAGTGTCGAACAGTTCCCCAGCTTCTCAAATGTAATGCTTTGATTCCTATTTCCCCAGAAATATTTTCCCATGCTCCCATGTTCTTATAAATAAACACGTCAAGTTTCCTTGTTCCCCACAACTCTTTGGGGACCTCGTTAGAAACTTTCATTTTACACTAAAACACTAAATTAAAAGAATTTAAGGCTCTTTTTCTACGGAGGATTACGACATGCTTCATTTTATTTTTGCACCTGCTGTTTGCCTTTTGTGTCGCTATTGTTTTGCATTTATTTTCTTGAACTGCTCCACAGAGCTACGTTTAACTTATGTATAACATGTTGTCATATTCAGATCACCTTGAATCATGTTTATATTAGGCCCAATTATATTAGAACAGATGAAAAGGATGCCAGCAGCCAATTTAAAAAATAACTTTAAAAAGGAGCAGTAGTAGCCAGAAGTTAAGATCTTGAAAGCTTTATATATTTTTAGGAATAGGGACTAGATTTTATTTTTTTGAATAGGATAAACTTTAGCTTAACAATATAACTATTAATTTTCTTTCAAACACTTTTATTTGCAGGTCCACGTCAGTCAACCTGAGACTGATATATTACTTACCTGCATCGTTAAATAGAGAATGTAATGTAAGGTAATGTAAGATAATGTAATGTGATGTATTTTGATGTGATGTAATGTAATGTTTTGTAATTTAATTTAATGTAAAGAAATCAGATATATATATATTATTGAAACAAGTTAGAGTAAAATGAATTACTGCGATGAGATAAGAAAAATTATAAATTTTATGAATAATTTAAGACTTAGCAGGAGATGGCTGCAGTCTGCAATTAGCAATAAAACACCGGTCCAGCATACTCAACTGTTTGCACATCAATACCCACGATTTTTTTAAATTGCAAAGAATTGATTGTCTGACTACCTTGTTTAAACATGTTGAGACATGTGGCGACCAGATGGATGTTATTTAAAGTCGGCGTGAACTGTAGGAAAATTGTTGGTCAAGTTGCCATGTTGGATAGAAAAACTGGTACAAAAGTATTTTCAGTTGCTAAAATTGCCAGTTCAAATTGCTGGTGCATTTTACCAAATGGTACCAACCTATGCGCAAGTCGATGGCCATAAACTAAACGAGACCAGAGCATTGCCGGAAACAGAATTGTTTGCTAGACAAACGTCAAAAGCAAGCCATGCCAGCATATTGATAAAACATCCAAGAATATGCAAGAGCATGCCAGTACAACCAAGGACATTCAATTGCATGGGACAGCATGAAGCAATACGTGCAATAGCATCAAATTCATACTACCACAGTTCCAAACTTTAGGCTACAAGATTGCTGGCTTTCTCATAATTTCACTCTCAATTCCTTTCCCTTGCAACGAAAGACATGGTCAGATGAACTTTCCAAGAAACGGCCATTAGACTCTTTTAAAGCGGATTATACCACTACTTTCATATCACTCATAAGAGGCTATTTACGTGGCAAGTTCAACTTATGTTGAATTCAAGTTGAGATTAGATTTCGCTTGCGATAGCGGCTAAATACCTCCAATGCGATTGCATAATAGCACGCCAACTTAATAACTAAAGCATCGCTGTGGAGCTCAATATCTTCTCAGACTTAAGTGTCGAAATTTTTGAACACACCGATGAACAGATGTGCCTAATGAAAAATCGGCTTTACTTTCAACTCGTTTGGATTTTGCTGTGGAGACGCAATCTAGGCCTCCATCATCGACTGTGTCGAAACACAACTCGTGTTGAAATTTCTCATTCAAACGGCCTCACAAATTGCTATCCTACTCAAATCTGAATCTACTAAGAAATGGGATTTATATTAACAAACAGTAGTTCACCACAGATGTGCTTATTTTTGAATTTCTACCCAGTGCATGAGCACAAGGAAAAACCGTTACATTGGATTATAGACTTGATTACGACCCGCATATTTTAAATCTTTGCAAAAAACCTGCAACACAATTAAATGTTCTTAAAAGATTAACAACTTTTTTCGGACTCAACTAGAAAAGGATCCTTGTTCAGAGCTTTGTATTCTCTTATTTCAATGTCTTTCCCTTGGTGCTAGATTCTTAATCTGAAAAATCATTATTGAATATTGAAAAGTTGCAGGGGCGTGCTCTAAGATTTTTCAAAAAAAGACCACATCAGGTCGAATAATGACTTGCTCTTGGAGTCAGAAAAATGCTCGATGCTCGTTCCTCACTTTCTTTAAATTGGAATATTCAAAACAGTGAAACATTGAAGCCCACCTTTTATGCAGAACATTTTTAACATACTGTCTTAACATTATTCATTAAGGACTCCAAATAACATAGCCTACCGAGGCCTACCCAAACAACAGTTAGGTCCAATAGCCTGTCTACTGCGCCACAGATCTGGAACAGACGAAATTAAATTAGCAGAAAATTTGAAAAGTTTTTATCTTTGTTAAAACGATGGAATGGTCCCTGTTGTAGGTAAATTTAACTGTTATCCGGTTCATTTGATATAATTTTAGGTTTGCCTAAAATCAATTTGATACTATTTCATTTTTGATATATGTGATGTTTACCTCGGCCAGTCTCAAGCAGAATTGCAATCTGTGAACAAAACCTTTGGTAGGTCTAGGGCCACACCCTATAGAAAATGCCACGCCCATATTGTTGGCAGTCTCCTTACCTTACACCTCTTTTAGTGACATTGGGGGACTACGGCCCTGGCCACTGGTATTTATTTCTTAGGCATTCGGGCAGACAGGTTCCTGAATTTTATCTGCATTCTAAATTGCTTACGTTTTCCGCAACGATTTTTGCATTTGCAAAGGCGTTAAAAAGCAGCTAGTTTTGTTGTTAACAGCCTATCCCAGGTAACACAAACATAAAGCAGGTGACTCTAAAGTTACGCATGATTTACGTTACATAATTATATATTTCTTCATCTCTCAGTGCATAGTCTATCCTTAGAGCAATTCGACTGACAACAATTTGCACGTCAATTGCAGTTCAGAACAGATTTTACTAATCAATCTCGTTAATGTTGTTGTATTTTCTTCTAAATTGATGGATGCTTCTGAAAATCATTCTTATTTTACTCAAAGACCTCGATTCATAACATCACATACAATAAGTTGCATTTACGTGTTTCTAGTGCATTCCATGTGCGGGAAGGGGAAGACATCAGAAAAAGGCAAAAGAGAGGCAACGCTATAGCAAAAACAAAGAATTTAACTTGTTTTTTAAAACAGGAGGGGTAATTCCCTCTGCTGCCTCTTCCTATAGACATCCTTGTTTAACGTTTGATGAAATGGCAGACATTGCAACATAAATAATTTCCGAACATTGATTATTCGCAAATCGTTCGCAATGCCAACGTAGATTCCTGTGCAATGAATAGAGATTCTGTATGTTTATTAATAGGCGCTCGATGTGGCCAGTGCTAATATTTAATGTGGTACCAGCGACGCAGCAATGCTAATTGTCAATTGTGGTAGGTAATCCTGCTATTAGAGATCGCCATCTAGTGCTTTCACACTGCTTGAATCGACTATTTTGTACTTTCACGGTTATGATGAAGAGTTCCACCTCATCAATTTTAATGTTTAGCTCGCAGGTGTAGAATTTTATTCTGTTTACCCGTCGAGTCAAACAGCAGTTTAGTTGTGTATAAAAGCAGCAGACTTCGGATCCTTTTATTACATATTTCAGCTGTATTTATGTTGTTCTATTTTACCTATCTGTCTCGAACCAGTGAATTTGTATAATCAAGCATTGAGTTGTCATGGCCTGTGTTGATCAAGCAATTAGATGTGTTTACAAGACATAGCAAACGGTCATTTTCTAACCATCAGAGAGTTATCAAAGCAAAGTTGTCCAGCTTTTCAATGACTCTACGTTATTGGTTTATGATGCGCTTTATCGAGTACACTCATCCGCTGCTATCGGTTAGCTGTTGGTATGCTTTTGAAGTAAGAATTTAATTTTATTGAGTGTTATTCAATCGCTGTTAAAGCAATTACAGGTAACAGTTTCATTGATTGTTTCGTTATTGATTCAACTATGAAATGAAACAGGTTCAATATTTAACTCACAAACAATTGATAACTGAAACAATGGAGAATTGAGGAAGATTTCAACAAGTTTTTTGAAAGTATGTTCAGGAGATAACAAACATGTTGTCAAGTAACTTTTGAAATTTACAATTCAAGTTTTGCCAAAAAAATTGAAATATTCCTGGTTTATATACAATGCAGTTTCATGTAGCTACTTTGATGCATGAGGAAGTTGTTGCTTATTAAAATATCACATATATTCTGCATTCTGTACCTGCTGTTTGGTATTCGGGTAGAATAGTCGGATATGTTCTGAGAAGTCTTATCTATGGCAACAAAATGATAGCAAGACAGAGATCACGCGTGCAGTCTGCGTGCCAAGATTTAAAGGCATTGAATGTATGTATTCCCAAGCTCTCTTCTTCGATATTCGTTTTTGCTGAACCAATCTCAATCACACCAAGATCAGCTTCTATCAACTTGGAAATTTTGCAGCAGAGCTAGAAGCGCTCTTTTCAAGAATTATTTATCTGTTGTAACGCATCAACACGTTGTGAGCAAGCTCACGACATCTGATCTTCAGCTGCCGACGTCTGTTTGCCATGACTCAATGAGAGCTTAAAGTCAAGATGCTCCATGTATTGGTTAAGTAATTGTTGACTATACGCAAGTAGAGATGGAGAATCCTATTATTTGGATACACATTTGGGAAGCACTATTTCTCATCGTTAATTCGGTTAGCTCGATTGTATTAAATACATTGATTGGCTACTTGATATACTGCAATCGAGCGCTGCGAACCTCATTTAATGCAACGATAATGAACGCTTGCGTAGCTGATATCGTGGTTTCTATAAATATCTTAGTAACATCAATACAAGGTCTTGCTGAAAGAGGAGAACAAGTTGTATGTCCTACTTGGTGCAGTATAACTGGATTTATCAACCTTATTTCATTTGTTGCCTCCGTTATGTCACTCGCTGCTGTCAGTATCAATCGGTATTTTCTTGTATGTCAGAGTCATATATACCCACAAATCTTCACAAAAACTGGAACATCAATATATATTGCAATCGTGTGGACTTTGTCTGCATTGATTTCATCACCACCATTGTACGGATGGAGCGAATTTTCGTATGACAGTGGGAAGTCGATTTGTTTTGCGAACTGGAAATCAAGCGAAGGATACATGATGTTTATGATCTTGATATGCTTCTGTGGACCAATAGCTGCAACGTTATTAACATTGTTCTTGATACTCAAAACAAAAGAAAAGGCTGAGGAAAGCCTCGATTCGAATCAAGACGACTTTGGCATATCTAACACGTTAAACTCGAGAGCAAACGCGAAGAGGAAAAAGAGAGCGCAAAGTGACAGAAAAATAACAATATCTATAGCAGTGGTCGTCGTTATATTTTTCATTGCATGGGGACCTTTTGTGGTTGTCATGTTTTTGGAAGTATTCTGGCATGGTGCCATACCAAGATGGGCAAATATGACAACGTTCTTACTTGGTTGTTTAAACAGCACTGCGAATCCAATAATTTACATGACCCTAAATACAAATTTTAGAGGCACGTTAAAGCGTCGCTTTAGAGGCAGCACAATCTCAACTTCAAATAGTATAAGCGTCAGAAATGCTGCAGAACAGTAATTGCTAGAATTTTAAATGACTAGTGTTGAAGCTAAGAAGCGTCATTCAATGCTTTGTATTAAAAAGTTAATGCTTCTTTCGTCCTCCTTGGCTGTTCCACAAAAAGAAGCCAGGAGGCTCCGATGCTCAATTTGCCGCGTACTCTGGACGCAGATTTAATGCGACTTGATTTTGAGCTCTTCAGACCTTAACAAACCTTTGATAAGAATACTTTGCCTACGACTGAACCTATGGAGCTATTTTTCCTCGCAATGCCATTAAAGTCTTGCAAGAATACGATTTTTCATACGTGAGAGGGTGAAATTATTCTAACTTCCCAAACTTTTCTCCCCCCCCCCCCCTCCAAAGGTAGGGTGTATTTAGTGAAGGGCTAAGATTCGCAATGTAGAAATACCAAAAAGTCTTTCTAAATTTGTTTTATATGTTTAAACAATGCTAAGTCAAATAGCCATAAATATTAATTGAAACATGTGAAACGAATTGGAATCAAACCGATTGATGTCTCGCTTCAAACATATTTAAAGTAAATTCAAACTTGAGAACATTGAAAGCACTGCCCATTCGTGGAATACACTCGGAGGAATACAATAAAACGGTGTTGATTTTGTGAAGTAAAACTTTTTAGACAGGAGAGTTGACGACGGAAAACTTCTCGTTTGCCCGGGAACCGTGAATATTTATACTAAATTATAAACAATCTTAAAATCAAGTTAACTAAGGTAAGTAGTTATTATAGTATTGATATGCCATGGTATCGATGCAGGTAGTCGTAGAGGGGATGATTCCATGCATAAACTTAGGAGATTTATGAAGGCGTTGGGCTACAATGTGCTAAAATGATCGAATGAAGAATCCTTATAAAACACTTTTTTAAATGCGTACAGTATTCTCTTCGACCACCTGCCTCTGACGAGGCAAGTAGATCAATCTGATGACGTCATATTTATGTAACTTTTCCATTTTTGCTATGGCTTGTGTATGTTGCATCTTAGTCAATATTGGCTGAGAACCGAATGTTAGGTTTGGGTATTTGTTTATGGTAGGTCTGAATATTAGGTTTGGTACGCAAAGAAGCATGTAAGCGAGCAAGCAAGTAAGCACGTAATCAACCTACCCAGTAAGCAATCAAGTAGGCAAGCAGTCTTTATTAGTTAACCTGGTGTTGGGCTCTGGCAGCTATCTACCTGGTATTAGCCTCAAGGTTTCTACAAAGTGCCCGTTTAGGAAAGACAGCTGGCTCAACAGCTTCCTGCGAGGGGTGTCAATTATGCTCTCCAATCGTATATGTTGCAGCTCTTGTCCTTGGGCCTCATCCATACCTCCATCAAAGAGTTTATTGCATTTTGTATTCTGCTAATTAGAATTTCAAAGGGACGCTACAAAGAGAAGGGCCCCTTAAAAATCATCAACGCTGAAGGATAACCCTATGTACATATGTTAAATCTATCAATCAACCAACCAACAAACCAACCAACTAATTAACTAATCAATCAATCAATCAATCAATCATTCCATCAATCAATCAATCAATCAATCAATCAATCAATCTACCATCAATCAATCAATCAATCAATCAATCGGGGGGGGGGGACATTGATTGCTTACTAATGACTTTGCTTGATTTTCAGATGTATATCTATTATCCCTTGAATCTATATCCCAAAATATTCCTAGTTGGAGAATTACCAGTCTGTTGGGCTTGCTTTTCCTGAGCAGCTTGCAATGCCGTGCCAGTTAGCTTTAACAGGCTCTCAACTTAAAATCAACATTGTGCTTAAAAACTAACTTGCAATAGAATTGACGGTTGAAGCTAATATTAAATTGCATACCTAAAGAATGTAAATTGTATGTGATTTGTTTAAAATTAATATGAATAATCTTAAAGCATACGATGTTTTTAAAGCCGAAAAGAGTCTGCCGTTAATTACACCTGTTTTTGCTTATGTCTCTTCACTAACTTCGAAAATCTTTTATTTTCAGTGAGCAATGAGTTCTTTTGGTTCTATTGGCGTAAAGCAATGGAGCCTTCTTTCTATTAATGTATCCTTAAACGGTACTGACAGGTAGAGACAATGCCTTATCAACTTGTATCACAAACCGTGAAAATATCCTCTGAATATACAAAAAACACTAAGGAAAGAAAATATGTAATCGCAAAAACACGGAAAACGCAGACAACTTGACAACACGGCCTCTGCGAACTCCACAGTTTTATTGTTCTGACAACTCACATTGAACCCTGCCATTAGATTTGATTGGTTGATTTTTAAGTCGCCTTGAAAATGATAGTCACCTACTGATTGTGTCCTATTTAAATGATATGTAAGGGTGATGTCATTTATCATCTACTAACGGTAAGGGTAATATCCATGCAAGTATCTAGGGGGATTCCTTTTGTAATTTATTCTTAAATCAACGGAGGTAAGCAAAATTTTTTCAAGAAGGACAAAAAGTAACTTAATACCACCAGTACGGGGCTTGAAACAGGGCAGTGGTGTTTTACGCCCCTCCCCCCTTCTTCAGCTCCACGTTCGAAGGGACACATCCCGCTGCACAAATTTTTGGTTTCAGAATTTGCCTGTATAATGTTAAATCTGACCGAGAGCATCTTAGATTAAGAAATGCCTAAATGTCGAAAAATTATAACAACAGATCTGCCTATCTAAAACTGTAAATGAAAAACTGCAATTAGAGTCAAATTTGTGTTTTTAATTTGTCAATAGTAAATTTTCCATAGATTTAAATGCACATTATAACAATTTCAATGAGCTCCCTTATGTGACAAATGCCAGCAAACAAATTTCCGTTCTTGTGAGCAATCAAGTGCACCAGCCCTTCTAGGTGGATTGCACCAGCCCTGCTAGGTGGATTGCACCACCTCTGCTACGCGATGAAACACACCTCAAGGCTAGTTCTTAGTTCTTTAGTAAACATACCCCAAAAGCTTCACAAGTCAAAAGCAAATAATTCTTTGGAGGACCCACTTGCATCTAATTATACAGTGGCCATGCAAATAGCTGTTATAGCGATCGAAGTCGAAAAAATGCTGACATTTATAGAATTTTTTTATCAAAGAAACTGCCGATGGAGGGCACTAGCGATTTTCTGCAAACTTATCTGTTATTCTTTACGTACTAAAATTTATTAGATTTATTCTCTGACCTAACATGGATTTTTTTGTGGGAATATTTCTTTTATTCAAATGAGAATTCAATCTCTTATAAAAATATGCATAATGTCGAATGATATGTTATAGGCCCTTGTCAAGTCTAGTTGGAGAAACGGAAAGCTAGCTAGATCCACGCAACACCTGCAACAGCGTGGTTATTTTATCCAACCAGCTTTTACATGCAAAACGCGAAAAGAGTTTGCCAGATCAATTAGAAAAATGCATAAAACCTGATTTTGCAAATGAAAAACTAATTAATTTCACTTACCAAGCGGATGGTATGCGTCCATGATCGTCTTTTTCCACGCCTCGTTACGTGAGCTGCGGTCAAAAGAGTTGATGAGGACACTTTACCGATGAAACTTATGGCGATTTAATGCGATATATTAGATACGTCTTGCATTATATGAACCTATGTTAAATAATTGACCGATATCAAGTTTCATAGTTACACACTTCTCGACACAGTTGCCCAGCAGTGTCTGCAAATACCTAAGAGAGTTTCTTAATGACCAAGGTCCGTGTTTTTGCAATGTTTAAGAGATATTTGTTATTCAGTTTTCAAGATGCTTATTTGTTTTTTTTTTTACGCATCATCCCCTCTACTGCAACAATATCCTGTCTATGACGTCAGAGCTATGCATTAGCTGCACAGTTTTCCATGTTTTCAGTGCTAATCAGCCCAGATTTCAAGGATTTTCTATTGAAATTATCGATTCTCACTGTGCAAAATGCCGAGACTTGTTTTGATTTCAAATTGTCCTTGAGGATTAAGTGCCCGGATTTTTTACAATCCGCAGCTTACAATTATGTTCGCATTAATCTCGCATTGCTTATCCGGGCCCGCTGTATAAAGCTGCACCAACATTCACTTGTTTATAGTTTCAATTTCTACATTGATTTTGCCCAGGAGCCGAGGACACTACCGCAACATGGAAACTGATCCAACCAGCAAAACTTAATACATATATGAATTCTTAAAAAAGTGTGCTTTCAATAAATCTGCAATATCAAGTCCTAATTCTTATGAGTACTGGTTAAACCCCAGTTTGCTGAGTATGGCCGATCTTGACAAGATCTTGGGTGCGCCAACAGTACTGCGCCTCAGGTGCGGATGTGCAAAAACCATACAAAAATCGTCAGGTGCACCACTACACTATAGGTACCACTGCACAAACATAAAAACTTCAAAATCTAAGGGGCGCCCAGGTGCGCTATCTTAGGCATTTAAAAACTTTCTTGGGTGCGCCACTGCCATGCTTTGCATTCTGGGTGAAACCCTTTGACACTAGGATGATAAGCTAAGCGGAGTAAACGTAGGTTGGTCATATCATATATTTCATATTTTTACAAAGAAAAGGAAATCAAAAGTAAATTGTGATTTCAGGTATATTGCTGGTCTTCCCAGGGATCGTGCTTCGGAAAAGGTTGCTAGTTTTGCAGTTATTCCTCTAACTTCATTTTGAACGTAGTTATCGTTGAACTCGTTCTCATTTGTAATGGGATTTCGTTCCACACCTGTGCACCACAATAGAAAATACTCTTTTTGGAGAATTCTAAGTTTTGCCTTGGAATGTCTAGGTCAAGGTAATTTCTTGTTGAATAGTTTGATAGTTTAATTGGCACAATAAAACATAGAACCATTGCAGGTAAGAAACAAGCGTTCTCGCTGCTTAGTTTTCCAAAGGCCGTCAAGCTCATGGCATTTCCTGTCCCTTAATTGTCCAGTAGACACAAGCAGACCAACCTGATTTCACCACAGGGACATAGCCAGGGGGGCCATAGGAGCCATCGCTCCCCTCTTTTAAAAGAGAAAAATGATATTGTTGTTATTTTACCAACAGTTTTGCACACTAACAACAGCAGAATGGATAAATCACGTGCTTCACTGCCTCTGCGCCATTCCCAAAACTAACTCATTCTTTTGTTTACGGTCTTCAACACGCATCCTTCTATTTTTATTTAAAATTGCCAAAATTGGTCCCCCCTTTAAAATTCCTGGCTACCTTCCTGTTTAACCTGTTAGTCCAAACTGAACTTTATATAAGCAACCTTTCATCCCTTAGCTAAAATATAAGTAAAATGAAAATCACACCTCAAAGTCTTTTCTATCTAATGAACTATAATACAAAGAAAAAAGTTGAAAAAGCTACACAGGTGCCTTGACTGGCAGTTGCGCCCCTGCAGTTTGCTCGCGAAGATCTTCCGTACGCAGTACATACTTTCAAGTCTGGCTTATACATAGCGATAACAATACGGTAACTAAACACGAACGGGCAATAGATTATCTGCTATTTATCATAGCCCAGTTTATATTATGAATGGCTGCAGATGCAGCATGAACACGAAGTAGCAGGCAGATTTCCAAATTCACATTAACAATGTTAAAATTTGATTCAGATCTTGGAGACCACAGTCTCGATATTGAGCTGTCGAAGAGAAGGATGGCAAATAGAGACAGCTTCATTTTTGGTTTATTTTCTTCATTGAATTCAACTTGAACAAATTAAACTACAACTTAAACTTGAAACTACGGACTTACAATTGAGACATAAAAATTTTAGTATACGACTGAAACAGTGACGGACGTTTCGACTCTGACTAGAGTCATCTTTAGCATAAATAAGATGGTGAATGTGTACTTATAAAACGCTAACAACGACAGAGTGAGTGCCATGCATGCCGGAGCCGGGGGGGGGGGGGGAGGGCTGTAGCCCCGCACTATTTTGCCGCTATGTTATATTGCAGCCTTATGCTTCTAATTGCACTACACATAGGGAAGTGTGAACTATGCCTATTGCACTATTGTTCTTCATGCCATAATCCCCATCACAAAGCTTGGGCTTGTCTTGGCATTTAAATCGACTTCTAGGAGCACCGGCATGAACTTGAATGGCCACGCCCAAATAGAATAACGCCCAATCTTTAAAGCCCCCTCACTCGAAAACATGATGCGACGTCCCTGGAAGAGTCACAAAATAAATAGACACATTGTAGGTTATAAGGATGCTAGATTTATCACATTATTTCAAGTACATACATATGATGATTCCAAATTTTTCTCTTGTTTGAAAATGTATGATTAACCATAATAACGTGCACCTTTCCACTTGAAATTGTACACCGATAACTCCGTATTTTGCAGAAACTTTTCCTTTTACGATGCAGGCACAGCAAATGTTTTTTGTCTCTAACAAGTATCTTAAAATTTAAAGGTGTTTACAACCGAAGACTTTCAATGAAACAAATATCTTTTACAGCCGTGCAAATCGAGTTTTCGCTGCCTAATTTGCCTATGCAATTGTGCACATATGTAGCATTGGCACAACCAGGGCCATTTCTTTGACGGGGCGAAGGGCCAACAAAACAAGGTATGGAAGGGGTCCTGTCGTTTATTCGTAGCTCGGACACCAAAAAATTTATCATCGAGTACAGTCCACCTCCTCTTTACTCATTCTAGCTCCACTCTTGAGTGCTGAATATTTGTTTTTTCAACACTGATTTATGTAGAAAAATATTCACCTTCTTACTTTGACTCTAAGATCAGATGAGAGACAAGTGGATACCTATTGGCCAAAAATAGCCAATCAGGCCGGCTGTTGTCACTTCTCACGTGATTTCAATCCCGCGGTTGGTTATTCATTTTCGTTCGTCTTTTGATCACCACCCGATGTTTTAATGCACTGAAGAGTGTGGGACAAAAGAGTTTTGAAGCTTTTTTTTCATGTTTACGCATAATTTCAAGCAGCTAACCTCTGGTTTTGTGAGAACATTTTTGTTGTTTAAAAAAGGAAGTAAGAATATCTACATTTAGATCTAGAAAATCTGCATTCAAAGATTATTGCAATAATGCCCATGTTTCATTTCCAATCGCATTAGAAAACGGGTGTTTTTGTATTTTGACGCAAAACAAGAAATCTTTACCATCTCTTTCACACGATTGTGTCTAAATTCTTCCTTTGCTTCAATCAATAATTCAGTTTAATCTTACTTCAAACTTTAAATTTGAGAATTGCAAGTTGATCCCATCAAAAATGCCTTTTTGTTTTAAAATAAAGTTGTTTAAGAGCGAAAATCTCTCCCAAAATAACGAGACTTCCAGTTGGTCAGATGGTACGAATTCAGGTTTTGCCTTGCATTAAAAGATCGAAGCTTGAAAAATAACCCTGGTAATTCAGGTCAAATTATCAGACCACGTTGCCTGTGATGTGATTTGCAAAAGGCGCATAAGAAAAGCATGGTTAAAATGCCTAGTGCCAGCATAGATGTAATTTAATTTAAATTAAGTTTTTCAAAAACAAGAATAAACAAAGAGATGAAAAACTTCAGCATAAAATGTTGGACAAATTATATTATGATAAAATGCACAAAACAAGAGAGCCTTAAAAAATATTCATGAAGTTCTCTACTGATTTAAGTGAAAGAAATTTATAAGGACTGATTTTAAGTATTCTTTTTCAGGGCCTTAGCTACAGGCTAAATCTTGAACAAATGGTTACATAGCCTTATGTTAATTTTAAAGCGGCTATCAAAAAGCTGAAACAAGACTTGCAAAGCGTTGTTAATCACAGATCTCTAACACTTTCGCTCCCGGTGATAATACAGCTGTACAGTCGCAACAAATGCGTTTAGTCCGATTGCAAGGGGGTACTATCATTGATTATGTTGGAGCACAGAAGCCTTACTGGCGTTGAACTAACAATGAATCAAGCTATTCAGCTATAAGCTCCTCCTCCTAAGAAGCAACCAATTAAGCCTACAACCAATCATTCCTAACCATCAAAGGGCCACATGGGTCTTGCAGAAGTTTTACAAGGTCTATTATGATTGGCTCAATTCGAACTATCTGATTTGCATATAAAAAGGAACATTTTGTTTAAAACCTAATGTTTGCCAAAATTATGCAAGAAAAGTGGTCTTTGTCTTTCAGACAATAGGAGAATACCATTTCAAGCCCTACTGACCAATAGTATGCTTGCATTCCGTCAAAACATGAATCGACCAATCAACGATGATCTTGTAAAACTTCTGCAATAGTGGTTGGGCCACACGGCTGAAAGAGCTAAAAATAGACTGGTGCTGCGCAGGATTTAGCCACGAGACTGCCCAGCACTTAAAAGTCAGAAAGAGGCCAGCGATGGAGTCACTCATTTTCCAACTAAGGGAGTGGAAAAGGAATTGATTAATTTTGGAAATATCGGTTGTTTTGTGTATTGACTTGCAGTCATTATTACTGAAGGAGGTCATTGCTACATTCTGCTACTTTAACTGTTCCTCGAGGACCAAGACAGACGGGTTGGTAAGGGAACATTTAAAATTACACCGGCCTATTTCAGTTCGTTTTGTTCATGATAACATTCCACCACATAACATTTTAAATACTAAGATTAAGTCAGAAACATGCAACTATTTACATATTGATCTGTAATGATGTCATATAAAATTATCAAAAAGAAGAATTCTGATTCCAAAAGACTATGGATTCTAATATATTTTACCAGGAAATATTTAGGCCCAACTGCCCTAAAAATATACAAATTGCTTGCAACATAGTCCAAAAGCGAGCAATTATGTTTTAAAAAGCTTTGTTCCTGATAAAAATGATTTGAGTTTAAGAAACATTATCAACCAGCCTAAATCAAGACCAGATTGGAAAGTTTGCCATGCACAGCTGAGATATAGGCCTTTTTTCCCGAGGGTACATTCCATACAACCTGCATGCATGCTAAAAGTGCTATCCAGTGTGCATTCCATGCACTAAGGCCTGAAGATATCTAGCGTTGAACACGACAAAAACAATGGGTTTTTCTATTGTTTCTTGGTGTACGTTGGCGTAATCTAAGGCATAGCCTTTACATGGAATGCATCCTGGGATGCTTTGGGGAATTTGGCCTAACATACTGAAAATAGGAGTAGTTTCTAAAACAACTCCACAATTTACACACCCCAAACACTGAAAAAAAAACAAAGTGTAAACTGAGAGAGTTCAGAACCATCTGCAGATGATTTCCTGAATCCAAATGGAGTTGTTGAAAATTGTTTTATTTAATGTCATGAAGTTAACCAATATTTGTAAAACCATCATATGCACAGCCATTCAGTGCAAAACATATTACCAACACTGCTTCAAAAATTTTAAACCCAATATATACCAAAATCTTTCAATTTAAATTCAGGGCCACAATAGAAAACAGACCGTTTAAAGAAGCCTGGAGCCTACTGAGTCCTACAAATGCCACTGACACCAAAGGAAGTCAACTTTGATCAGACATGGGTAAAGATAAAGAATACAATGAACTCAGTTATAATGATGGGGGAGGCATCAAATGCAAAGCTAATGGAACATAAAAGAGCTGACTGGAATGATCGATTCAAGTATCCTTTTGTTTCAGGTATACCTAACACAGCTCAACAGAGCTATACAAAGCTCAATAACATAACATAACATAACATAACATAACATAACATAACATAACATAACATAACATAACATAACATAACATTACATAGCATAACAAACTTAACATAACATAACATAACATAACATAACATAACATAACATAACATAACATAACATAACATAACATAACATAACATATCATAACATAGCATAACAAACTTAAAATAACATAACATAACATAACATAACATAACATAACATAACATAACATAACATTACATAATATAACATAACAAACATAACATAACATAACATAACATTACATTACATTACATAACATAACACAAATACAACATAACATAACATATTAGACATGACATGACATGACATAGCATAACGTAGCTTAACATAACATAGCATAGTCTGACAAAGAAATATAATACATTTTGTTATGTTTAAAGCTCTTATCATCAATAGTCAATGCCTGGCCCTCCCAAACCACCATCCCCTCAACAATGTTCATTTTAATGTCTAAGTCCCTATATTGTATCTGTACATTATTATAGACAATAAGCTATTATTGCAAAGCACCAGGGAAGAATAAATCATCATATATGGATGGGATAGAGTTTGCTATTTTTGGCTTATTTTTCAAACTAGCCAAAATAATGGGTAAAGTAGCTGCTGTACTTTCCCATACCAGCATGTGTAGCATTTGAAATATTCAACTTCATCACAACATCCTTAACAATGCAGTGACATATATGCACTTTGTGTGGCCAGTCCAGAGCCTTACACACCAAAGCTATATGAAAATACTGTGAAGTATCTTAAAGAACATGTGGAGGGCCTCTATGAGGTAAATATAACATTTAATTAATGATTGAATTTTGTTTGAATTAAGCTTTTAGTTGTTTTTATGTTTTCAGTAGAACTATTTGAATTCCATATGAGGTACTTACCTTTTCAAAGGTTATAAGCAAAAGAAGATATAAACCTTTAGCAAATTAGCCTGTCAAAGGTTAATGCACATTAGTAAGAGTAATTTGATAATTGTTTCATGCAAAAATACTTTGAAATAGCATGTAAGAAGGAAACAAGGGAATGATTTTCTGCCCTGGATTCTTTAACCAAAAAAGGTGTGAGTAATTAGGTGCCAATTAGTCAAAAGAAGTAGGCAATGACACATGCTCTGCCTTTTCTCTCAATATTTTTGTCCGGACCACCCAACTCTTTGGTTATGAAATGTTGAATTGCTTATGAAATCTGATTATGAAATGTTAGATCATTTTCACATTAAATTGGTAGCTTTTGAGCAGTATATTGCATCTAACTGACCCTCTACTTTGCTATCTGAAGCATATCAGAGTATTAAGCATGATAGAAATTGTCAAATAAAGACCAAAAGAGGTAGCCAATCACATAACCTCTTTTTCCTCTCACATGATTTGATGATGTTGTGATCTTGGTATTTATATCTGTCGCTGTCCATTAATTATGTGACATTTTTTAGTCTGATAAGTGTTTGATGAAAATATTAATTTTATTATGCTGTGTTATGTTTGGCCTTTTATACAATTGTTAGATTTTGCAATACACAATAGAACTTGATGTGGAAACAGTATATCCTGAAAAACAGTTGATGATATAGCATGAATTATAAGCATGCTTCCACTCTTATATACCTTTTGTAATCCTATTCTATAATGTATTTTAGTTATTCATTGGTTTTATGATAATTTGAATTTGCTCAGCCCCTAGTTTGATCTAATTTTAGAATAAGATATCCAAATCTCCTGAACTGCTGAAAGACTATCATTGCCATTGGAGTCAGTTCAGTAGAGGATCTGGTTATATTAACTCTCTGTATGGGTAAGGCTGCCTACCTTTTTATGCTCAATTTTATCATGAAGCATTTTTCCAGTTTAAAAGATCAAAGGAAAATATTCCAGTAATTAGAATTTTTGTTGGAAAGCAAAACTTGTATTTATAATCTCATTTCGTCGCAAAATTTTTAAGATTTATAAGAATTTACAGATGGCATGCAAGGAGATCCATCCAATATTTTCATCTATGAGAATAATTTGACCAATTAAGCAATCTTTTGAGGAAACTGTATCAGCATAATAAACAATCTTTTTATGGTAAGTTAGAGAAGGAGGCTAGCTGTTTCACAGGCCGATGAAGAGAATAAGGCTAAATTCTTCGCTATGAAGATGTTGCTGATGATGTTGGTCATCTCTTATGGAATAAAGATTCTTGTATAAAAAGGGATTTGCATTTGATCGTAATGCAGGCTTTAAATGTAAAAGCAGTTGAGAGATATGGGCGAACGGGAAAGATCCGGGAAGTTACATGATCGACAGCGAGGGATCATTTCTCTCCAAAAAATCTCATACACTGTAGGCAAAAATCCTTTTGTTGTTAAAAAATTCGTACGTTTTTTTGAAGAAATGAAATGCCCCTCGATCGACAGAATACTTTTTCCTTCAATATTCCTCCAACTGACATTTCAATGGGCATGTACTGAGCTGTAAGGTGTTTTTTTAAAAGCAAGAAATGGCTCTCCGAAACTGGACCGTTTAAGAAATTCAATGTAATATCTGCCTTGCGTGAAGGAAAAATTTCTATGCTTGATTAACTTCCGTGCAAAGTTTTGCTCTAGACTGCATGAACTGTAGCTCATATATTTGGTCCTCTATGAAATGATAATGTTCTACACGTTTAGATATATAGGTTATTCTTTTTGGATACTTATTTATGAAACACCGTTTTGATGGATCTTTTGGGTCATTGGGAAACGTAGTGTCTTTTCGTATAAGCATTTTTGAAGTCTGTCCATTAAAAAAGGCAAATTCGCAATTTCTGCAGATCGTATTTCAGTTAGACTTGTTGTATCTTGGGTGGGACACAGAATGTTGACAAGAGAATTATGTTCTAAACAGTAAGATTGTAATTCAAGACATTCCTTGATACAGCTGCTTTCTCAAATTCGCATTAGCTGACGAGAGACACTCTAACTTCAACAAATGATAATGAATTGAGTGCCCCGTGCAAGCCCGAAGCTAGCTGAAATTTTCTGGGGGGCTAAATTCTATAATTGCTACAAAATGTGTTTTTTTTATTATTTCTATTGCTATTATCATTCTGTCTGGGGGGCCTGGCCTCATGAAGGAAGTCTTAGCCAAATGCAAACTATTGAGAGCAGCATGTGCTTCCGACCACGTGACCCGGACCCTGCTCCCCTCGTGGACGCGTCATGCTAAAGTGTCTCCTTCACAGCAAGACTCTTTATCCAAGCGATTGCAGATGCTCGTCGATTGGTCAAAACAAGTGGCCAATCGGTTCTTCTCGCGCGGCTTTTGAATCGTTGATCATTGGTGATTTTGTTAACTTCTAATTCTCTTTTCATTTCATTCCATTTTCAAATTTTTTACGCAGAGTGACCCCTTCAATTCAATAGCCAGGGCCATTTTGTCGTGGGGGCAAAGAGCCAATAAAGCAAGGGTTTAAAGGTGTCTTTTGTGTCGGCAATTACAAAATTTATAAGACCTTGCAGATTTATGCATTGCGCAGACACAAACTTTGACCATTCAGGGGGCGACCGAGTCCTTGCTCCCCCCCCTGGCGACGCTACTACCGTCAGGCGAGAGAACTGGTTTTAAGGGGAACCATGCAAAATATCTAATTGATAACACATTGAAATAAAAAGTTTCTTTTTCTTCTTCTAAAACGTCACACGCAGTTAACACCGCACGACGCATCTCACAATGCCACGCCAGTTCTTTCTATCTTGTGTCAGTTCAGATAATCTATTCAAATAATTACACTTGTTTTTCGAGAGCAGCTTTGAGTAGTGTCAGACAAAAAACTATTTCAGTTTAGTGTGCAATGTATCTACATTTTCGTTCCCATTTCCATGTCCCATTCTTGCGACTAAAGTCAAAATGTCCTCTGTGTGAAATGGTTAGGAAACGTGTGTTTGAGAAAGGCTGAAATTGCAGTCAGGGACATTGGAACAAGGGAATAGAGGAATGGTGCCTCTTCTCTTCTTTTCTATAAAAGCGTCTCTTTTGATTATCAAGTAACAATTTTTCGCAGTTCTAAAGAAATGCTATAAATTGTGCTTTCTTATTTAGGTATCTGAATAAAAACTACTGCAATAAGAAGATGCACGACTTCAGCGATACTAAGTCACTGCTGTTTCCTCAAATTCAAACAGAAAGTGTATTGGAAATTGGTCATGTGAGTAAAGCTTATTATTTTAATTACCTGTATTGAAGTATTGAAGTTTGACGATAGTTGATCACCAGATTGTCGCATTGCTTGTATGAGGTCGCCAGTTCGATTCCTCTATCTCATCGTACCAAATACTCAAGGCATGGTATGCGCTACCCCCCCCCCCCTCTCTCTCTCTCTCTCTCTCTCTCTCTCTCTCTCCCTCTCTTTCTCTCTTTCCCTGATTGCAGTGGATTGCAAATGAATCCGTACTAAACAATGCTATTAGTTTGCTAAACACCTCTTGTAGCTTTTGCTGCCTGTCATGGTGAAGGTATCTGATCACGTATTTCCTTCTGGCGACATTTTTTCAAAACACGCAATATTATCGTTATTCTTGTTTAGAATTATTTACATTCAATGTTTACAATAACTTTTATATAATGATTAACAAAATCAGCTATTGAAAAGGAAAGCTTGTAATTATTATTGGGAAAAGGTTAGCATTTATATGCAGTACTTTTTGCTGGAAAAGGATTTCCAAAGATATTTTTAGTGTTTCCTTTTCTAGACGTTTGCCTTCTTTACTTATACATCAGATGCCTTTTTACAGTAAGGTTCATTTTTGAACCAAAAAATACCCCTCTATTTTTTTGAAATAGCTTGGCTTGGACATTTGGAAAACAATAATGATTGGAAAAATAAAAGATTCGCTGATCAAGGCCATAATTGATTCCATTACAAGGTAAGTTGTTTAGACGTGAGACTTTTTATTGAAATATCGAAACATGATGTGAGTCACAAAATGTGAAAGTATCAAAATACGGTCTGTTGAAACACGACAAGAAATACCGAGGTATTCTGGCTGCAAGGAATACCCCACAATCTTGGTATTTGAATTGAATGGATAATTTCATGGTCACTGCAGAGATTCGCCTTGTTGCTTTTTGGTTGGTTGATTTGTAGGGCTAACCCCCCTCCCCATCGATTTATTTTTATCACTTAGATAGGAAGCAGTCCAAAATGGCTATTGCTATTTCTTTGGTGAGGAGTTTGTCAATACTTTCACCTCGACATTGAGAATTCAAGTCTTTTCAGACATCAGAAAAATCCAGAAATCAGGCTTCTTCACAAAGATATATTATCATTTCCACAATGATATGACCTGCCCAAAACAATGAACATAGCGATTACTGTACTCTTTAAGCGCGGTTTTATTATTTACCGTGCGTATATGCAACCCTGCAAAAATATTTACTGAAAAGCATATGAAGTCTGGATTTCTGGACCATTTTAAAAATCAAACCAGTTCTGGTTCAAGTTTTCTCCTTCAAGTTTTAAGCTCGTATTCAATCTTGTTCTTCCTCAAACTTTTCGCCTCTGATTCTGCCTTTTCTTAACCTTTTCTGATTTTTAAATACTGGTATCTTATAGACTTTTTCGATAGGAGTTCTGTTCCTACTTATTTTTTACAGAGATTCTACCCCCCCCCCCCCACAAGAAAAATCTCTACCTTTTTCAATCCCCGGTAGGTAAAACAAAATACTGCACAAGTAGAGGATTAAATTCGTACTTTACATTGTAATTCTAGGCAGCTTCCTTAAAAACATAGCCAACTTTAAAAATAACGAATGGCAAATCACTCTGCAAATATCATAAACTGAAAAAAGCGTGCTAAATAATTGCTGGTGGAAATCTAACTGCTGGAAATCCCAGAAACTTGACGCTATATTACCAAAATACGAAGAAATCTACCTAATTTTTTGCCAAAAGGATTTTAAATGATCTATCAGTGGCAAGATCTTTAGCAGGCAGTGTAACTATTGCAGAATAATAGGAAAATTCAGCAAAAATAACATAACCTTTAAGACTTTAGACACATTTTCTTAATTGCGGTTGGAAGTATTGACCAGGGAAGTAAGAAAATCTCTCTATATATTTCAATAAATCCTTTAAAAGATTGAAAAGATGTTGGGAACATTTAAAAATTCCTAACTTTCCTGACGATCTTTTTTAGAGTGATCTGCCCTATATTAATATATACTATGTATCTATGAGGCAGAAATAATATAAAATTATGAAATAGTATAAATATTTGATCAATATTTCAAGCTTAAAATGATAACGAAATTAAATTTTTAGATTGAGTGTTTCTACTCGAGTTATACGGCCAATTTCAACGTCACCGGTATTGCGCCGTTTGAAAATTGCACAAAAAGGTCTCAAGTTGTACTCCAAGGCTCTCTTGTTTGCTTTTAGGAGTATACCTGCGTTAAATGCCCCATTCATGTAAACTGGAAAAAATGATAGATAATACAAAAATCTTAAGATATTTGGGGCAGCGCTCTTTTTCATGTAGCTGTAGTAAGATGTCCACATATCGAGAGTCAGGCATGGAATGTAACAAATGGTGTAAATAATAAGTATAGTTGCAACAGTTCTGAAAACTTGGCTGTGTTTGCTGTTCAGTGGTTGGTTTTGACGCACATGTTTTTTTATTGCGAAGTACATACAAGAATACAAGATGTAAATGGTGAAGAGAATCGTAAGCCGTAAACACACCATGAAAAAGTTTGGCCAGCTTGTTCTCACCGTTCCAAAGAAGTAAGTTGTAACGAGACCGTTAAGAAGTGAACAGATTGACATCACAATAATCAAAACGCGGTGTCCTTTCTTCGATGAAATAGACCTGGTAATTCTGCCTGTCAAGCTTTGTGTTTCTGCACCAAATTTCAACGCAGAAACGATATTAAGGTACCTTTCAAGAGCGATAGCCATTACTGTATAGAACGAGAAGTGACCATTGGCCTGGCCTACAAATAAGAAAGTCGTTTCAAACCAGCAACTCCGTTGATATTTTAACGCTGTGACGAGTATGATGTTCAATGGAATCACCACCAACCCGAATACCGTGTCCGATATTCCTAACGCGAAAATTAAGAACTTCGATTTCTTTCGCAACTCACCAACCTTGTAAAGCCCAAAACTCAGCGCAAAATTCAGCAAGACAACCGGTAAAACTGTTAGACTGAAACAGAAAGCCAAAGTAAGGTGTTGGTATTGTTGTAAGTAAATCCGCCATGCCAGTACAGAATAGCATTCTATCGCATCTATCATAATCACATTGCCACTGGAGATTCCTGCTCCTGATTTGACACTCGTGGTATTATTGGGCAAATACATGTTGGTTAGAGAATCTTTAGTTTGCTTCAGTTAACTTACGCTTTCTTTAGGCCAATCGTCACGGCTGTTTGTGGTAAATTAGATAAAGAAAAAATCACAGCACTTATATATATTAACACAAAGGCAATCAATTGTGAAATAAGGATTACCCTTTATTCGCGCAGGAGTGCATCAACTTGGGTTAATTGTCTTTTGTTGCTTTAGAATCTACTTGAACTGTCAAGAGATTTTCCGCAAATGAAATTGTGTTAACATCAACTTTTTCGTTGTTGGCAAGATTTTAGCGAATTCTCAAAGGTCAAACGGACCACTTTGAAGTCGATTGCTTGGTCGATCGTCGATCATTTGGGTAAACTGTTAAACCAACGATTCTAGGTTTAACGGGAATTTCGACAGCTCCTTCAATGATTGACTACTTCACTAAAAACAAATCTATAAAAACTTACGACCTCAAAAGAATCGACGTCAGAGAAGACACGGCTTGTTTCGTCTATGAGAAATCACGTCTCGGCTACACTTTATCGGCTACAAAAATCTTATGTCTTCTAATCACTGTGTAAAATCTAACCTCTACCAAATTACTAAAAATTACATACATTTATAGGGGTATACGGGGGCAAAGTTTAAAGTTCTAAAAAAGGGAATATTAAATCTAAATAAGGAAAAAGTCGATAGTTTCGTGTTTATTTGTCCAATCAGGAGACGCCTGATGCAAGAAATTGCAACGTGGCATCGTTATTCTAATCATGATGATGCATACGTGGCATGGCTGATGCAATGCCACCGACGTGGCACGCATCACAAGTTCAACGCACGTGACATTGCGAAATTTGATTATTAATAAAACAGCTGCGAAGCAATAGGTTCTTCAACATGGCTTCCCCCTTCAAATCAAGACTCCTGGCTTGAGAGCAAAACCTCTAAACACCAATAATTTCTTGTGGGGGATGGGTGTCTTCTAGACGCGTAATTTGGACTTCCGTGGTTGCATCCCGCGAAGGTTCATCGTTGTCTCCTGCGAAACTCTCGGATGGAAGATCTGCGTCTGTGAGGTCGGGTAACTCAGGATCGATATCTGGCGGACAAATTGGTCTATCTGCTGGATCATAATAAGGCTTCATTCGGTTAGCATGCACTGGCACTGAAACTGGCCGATTGTCAAGGGTGCGGAGCTTAAAATGTACCGGGGACAGCTTGGCAACGATGCGATAAGGACCGTGAAAGTTATGAGTTAGTTTTTTCGAGTACCCCTTCCGGACTTTCGGAGTGTACACCCAGACCTTTGATCCGATTTCATACGGGACAGGGCGACTGTTTTTGTCATATTGGGCTTTCATACGTTGCTGTGCTAACTGGGTATTTGACTGGATGATGCGTTGCGCATTTTCGAGATTTTCGACAACACGAGAACGGAGTTCGGCCACCGAAGACGACAAATTCGAGGTTGGAAACAATAGAGACGTGTCAATCGGTAATCGCGGTTCGCGACCGTAAAGCAGAAAAAACGGCGATTCGAGCGTAGTTGCATTTAGCGAGACACGATAAGCAAACAGGATCATCGGCAAATGCTCGTCCCAGTCCTTCTGATTCGTGCTCACATACATTGATAGGCTTTCCGCCAACGTTCCGTTGAAGCGTTCTACTAGGCCGTCAGTTTGCGGATGATACGACGTAGTACGAAGGCGTTTGGTGTTTATAAGATGGCTCACCTCCTTTACGACGGCAGAGAGGAAATTCGCGCCACGGTCGGATAGCAGCGTGCGTGGGGATCCGTGCCTTGCGAGGATTTCGTTAACGAGTAACCATGCAATCCGGGGGGCTTCTGTGGATGGAAGAGCGAAGGCTTCAGGCCACCGGGTGTAGTAATCTGTGAACACAATGACGTACCGGTTTCCAGAATTCGTTACTGGAAATGGGCCAAGAATGTCCATGGCTACACGGTCAAATGCACCATCAACAGGGATTGGAAGCAAGGGCGCTTTGTGCTTATTACGGGGCATTTTTTTCATGGCACAATCGACGCAAGTATTGCACCAATGCTCGATGTCCTTAAACATGCCATTCCAGTAATACCTAGCCCTGATCTTTTCGTACGTTTTGAACACACCAAAGTGTCCGGCAGTAGGGTCATCATGACAGGCAACAAGCACCTCGT
This sequence comes from Catostylus mosaicus, assembly GCA_964019065.1. Classification (NCBI taxonomy): domain Eukaryota; kingdom Metazoa; phylum Cnidaria; class Scyphozoa; order Rhizostomeae; family Catostylidae; genus Catostylus; species Catostylus mosaicus. The sequence goes on along the minus strand of OZ025184.1, from coordinate 2,592,478 downwards.
AGCGCAGGGAAGATGGAATAACGACTTGAGAGAAAATGGAAGTCACTCGGCGTTTACTTGGCGACCAGAGGTGAAAAAGGATACCGCTCTCGTCCAAATAGTATGAGTCAATAGAGAGCAAAAGAGTTCGAGCTTCAGAATTGCCTAGCGGTAGCTGTGCGTCTTCAAGGTACTGAATAATGGCGGCTAAATCGGGATCCTGACGCTGCAAAGAATGGAGACGCTGAACCGAGGAAAGGACATTATCAATAGCAGCAACAGAGGTAGAAGGTGAGTCAGGTGAAGGCTTTTGCAGAGGCGAATAAGACCGACGTGAAAGTGCATCAGCATTGGCATTTGAGGAGCCTGGCCGGTGAAGGATATAAAAATCATATTGTTGAAGTTGCAAGGCCCAGCGAGCTAGACGGCCAGTGGGGTCTTTAACCTTCATCAGCCACGAAAGACTGCCATGATCCGTATGAACCATAAATTTACGACCGAAAAGGTACGGTTGGTATCGTTTAATTCCGTCGATAACTGCTAAGGCTTCCCGCTCGGTAGTGCTATAACGGGTTTCTTGTAAGCTCAATTCCCTGCCACCATAAGCAATAACGTGCTCTTTTCCATCGATCACTTGTCCCAAGACGAACCCTACGGCGGACTGGCTGGCATCAGTATAGAGGTGGAAAGGACGGCTGAAGTCAGGATATGCCAAGATTGGTGGTGAACATAAACGATATTTTAGCATCTGAAAGGCAGCTTCACAATCGGAACTCCATTCAAAAACAACTCCCTTTCGGGTCAAATGATTCAACGGCGAAGCAATCTTAGCAAAACCCTCTACAAAACGGCGATAGTAGTTGCAAAGGCCAAGGAAACTACGGACATCTTTCACAGTATTTGGTGTAGGAAACGACCGGACACTTTCGAGCTTCTCGGGATCGGGGGAAACACCAGAGGAGGAAACAACATAACCAAGAAAGTTCACGGAATTTCGAGCGAAGTAACATTTGGTTGGTTTGAGTTTAAGGCCGGCTTCGCGAAGGCGATCAAAGACTAAACGGAGGCGGAATAAATGTTCCTCAAATGTTTTGGAAAAGATTATAATATCATCGATGTAGATCAAGCAAACTTTCCACTCTAAACCATGCAGAACCCTCGACATCAAACGCTGAAAGTTGGGTGGGGCATTAGTTAATCCAAAACTCATAACATTGAATTCGTAGAGGCCTGCGTGACTGATGAACGCTGTTTTATCCTTGGATGCAGGGTGCATTGCTACTTGGTGATACCCAGACTGCAAATCTAAGGTCGTGAAATAATTAGATCCAGCCAGAGCATCGAGAGCGTCGTCTATCCTAGGCAAGGGGTAACTGTCCTTGCGAGTTACGGCATTTAATTTACGGTAGTCTATGCAGAAACGAGTGGTACCATCTTTTTTCCTTACCAAAACAACAGGTGAACTCCAGGGACTAGAGGAAACGCTGATTATGTTCTGTTCTAGCATTTTAGAGATATGGTTATCAATCTCATCGCGCTGTTTTTGCGAAACTCTGTACGGGGCTTGTTTAATGGGTTTTGAATTACCAGTGTCTATTTCATGCTGGACGATGGAAGTGTTGCCTAAATCAAGAGACGATGATGCAAATATATCTTCATAGGATTCAAGGAGACAGTTGAGTTGAGAGTTTTCTGAAAGGTTCAAAGCGGGGCTTGGCAAACAAGAGAAAGACGACAAGAGTGTTATCTTTTCCTGACACTGAGTCGAATCGACAGAGGCAATGGGTATGTCGGATTGGAGCGGTATGACAACATCATCTGGATGCATTTCAGCAAACTGGCCAACAACGGTACCCTTATGGAGCAGCACGGGATCGGTGGAGGGATTCAAAATACGAAAGGAAACAACCCCTTTCTCGGAATAGCGTGACAAAGACGAAGCACCGAGCAAATGATACCGATTAGATAGGTGTGGTGAAGCCTCTAGAAGACCAATGACTGGTTGTGGCGCAAATCGTGAAAACGAAACTGGAAGGATTACCTCACTTTGAGCATCAATGACATGAGTCTCTGAAACCTCAACCTCTGAGACAAAGGGTGGTGTGTCCCTTACGGCAAAATAAACAGTATTGGTTTCTTCAAACGTAACGAAACAGCCTTTCACGTCAATTACAGCGCAAAATCGATGAAGAAAATCTCGCCCCAGCACAACATCATACGACAAATCAGGAACAACACTAGCTTCACACTCATAATCTTTTTTACCGATACTAACAGGGAAAGAAACGAAACCACGAACAAAAACTACATGTCCATTTGCAGTTTTAACACTGTCTATTGTCCTGTTGTTCAGCAGGCTGTAACGTGCGTGCAAAAAAGTTTCGTAAAAATTTTCACTAACCACAGTGACTGCTGCGCCTGTATCTACTAGGAGCTTGACGGGTTGTTTAGCAACGTTGCCCCAAATTAATACGTTCGAGGGAGGATGCACGGGTACCG